>JABXWE010040467.1:0-17624 GCA_014611495.1 Limonius californicus | reverse complement strand
AATCGCTCAGTACGTAATGGAGCATATGAATATGCAAAGAAATATTACACTCGTGGATATATGTAAGCGCACCGGCCCCCTCCCCCCTCTTTTTTAGAAAATATATTTTTTTTATTCTAACGGTTGTTATTTGTTTGCGTCAAAGAATCTTTTTCCGCGAAAATAAAAAAATCGATTTTTTATGCCCTACAAAATATAATTTCCAGGGACTTAGAAAATTTTACCTCGGTAGCAATAGCGATTGGTACTAGTTTAGGGTTGCCATACGTCCCGGTAAACCGGGACATGTCCCGGTTTCGAGGTCCGTGTCCCGGTGTCCCGGTCCAAGATTCATTTGTCCCGGTCGATTTAAAATTTACGAA
The DNA here is from genome assembly GCA_014611495.1 of Limonius californicus. NCBI lineage: Eukaryota > Metazoa > Arthropoda > Insecta > Coleoptera > Elateridae > Limonius > Limonius californicus. The sequence goes on along the minus strand of JABXWE010040467.1, from coordinate 17,262 downwards.
TGAATATTTTTTTTAAACATGTAAGTCAAAAATAACGAAATGTTCCGGAGCGAAGCTGGGTACGGGTCAGCTAGTATCTAGTATTGATACGCGCACGTGGCAACACCGACATTCGAAGCAACACCTCCGCCCTCTCCCATCCCCCTACAACAGTTATCATCCCGCGCTTTGCCAACGGACAACACTGATGTGACAGAAGCGCGTGTGCTCTGTAATTAGTCGCGATTAATCTACGATGGCGAAATATGTTTTTTCATGGATGCTTCTCCACGAAGTTCCAGAATGGGAACATGTTGAAAAAACTATTGCATATTTAAGTGAAATAGGTATATTGTTCACGGATTCAATTCACGAGGAAGTAATGTGTATGAAGTAATTTATCGAAAATAAAACAAATGAAGAATGGATAACGAAAGATATGCATGATAAATGGTTATACTATTTTACGAAGACTGAAGAGACAGAAAGAAAAGCTAATCTATTGAAAATGTGCCAATACTTGTTCGCCATACCACCGCACAATGCGCATGTTGAACGTGTGTTCTCATTAATTAAAACTCAGTGGTCAGATAAGCGCAATTTGCTTTCTGTTGATACAGTGAAGAGCATAATTCAATGCATTTTAAATTATAAAATGTCTTGCATTGAATTCTATTATTATATAAAAGGGGAAAAAGAGCTGCTCCAAAAACGAAAACAACAGAAAAGTATGATTGGGCAAAAAAGAGCGATCGTAATGAAGTCACCGAAGTCCGGGAAGAGGGAGAGTGAAGGCAAGAAAAGAATGGAAAGTAAGGTTCTATTTGGTTTTATTACATTGAATCGCCCATTAACTTATATTATATTATTTTAGATTTAGTACAGGCGCATCCACAAAATTCTTCTTTAATTGTTTTTGTCTTTCAAATATTTTAAATTAATTTTTATAAGATTGTGCAATGTTTCATAATAAAGGTATGATTGTCGATAAAAGTTTTGTTGTTGTTTTTTTTTGGGGGGGGGGTGAAGCGTAACGAGAAGGGAGGGGAGATTGTCCCGGTCTGTAGTCCGAGAATTATGGCAACCCTATACTAGTTAGACCGCGTGACGGCCTAGCGGTACGGACAGCCCGGTTGGTTCAGAACCATTGCCATACTGTCGCGCTACATTCATTTCTTTAACCGGTATTACAACAACAAGTTATAAATTATTTATCAAAATTTTGTATTTAATACTTAATTTGATATATATATAATTATTATTTGTAATAAAGATGATATGAACAGTTTCCAGTATGGGAAAGTCCAGGGAGGCAGTCGCGTCCACTTATTTGATTGGGCAATGATTAATTACATAATTAACAAAAAAGGAGTGTCTGCTATTTAAATAACTATTACTGTCGATGTGTCTTACAGAAACAATGCACAAAAAGTTGCCACTATTCACATCTGAATGAAAATATATGACTTTGGTAACATGAAACGTAACTGCATTTGTTATATTTATAGCTATGTACTACGCGATCAAATAGTAATGCTAGTAGGCTACCATGTAATTTAGAGCACATACATAACTGGCAGCCACGCATAAAAGTTGTTTATTTCATAAAATCATATTTCGAATTGCTGTACTACGCGTACAGCAGTAGTAAGTAGGTTTATAGCTTTCTATTTTCGTGTATTCCATCATGGTCACATAATACGGCATTGTTGTCGTTCACAAACAGAATTCGATCTCCAACTAATTTGAAAATTATTGTGGTCATTATAGCGTATCTTATGTCATCGTCTACAAAGGTTATGTGCTATATTGAGCAATGACGAAGATCACTGAGCGTATCACATACATCTCTGAACCAATTTGACGAGCCTAGTAATCAGGGTCACGTTTATTTACTTTTCTCGGATGGTAGAAAACATTGCAACTAGCAGTTTGACGGGTGAAAAAGTGTGTCGTCTTTACGCAACTGCAATAAAATTTGAGGCACCAGGAAAAAGCATTGGCAACCATAATTCTGTACTCGTATTAGAAAAAATAAACATGGATAGAACGTGACTATTATATATCTACTTGGACGTTTTATCGAACTAAATTAAATAGGAGGAAAACAGAAGTAAGTGATTTTATTCAATAATTGAGACTTAAAAAAAACTTTATTGAATAGAGTTACAGAGAGATGTTACATACACGAAGGTATAACTATAACTGGCTTGTTTAAACTTCAAAATATAGGTTTCTCACGGTATTAGAAATACCGACTTTCCTATTTAATTAGTCCAACCCAAGCGTTGATCCAACCCTCTTAACCTATTGACCTCTTAGCAATAAAGTATCGTATTTATGTTACAATATAACAAGCAGCATGTAAATGATATTATAAGATATTTACCAGTGTAGGAATAATATTTTTGGACACATTCTTTTACATTTATTGTATACTCATATAGTTGTCAACAACGCTGTTTTCTAAATATTTTGGTTACGAGCCCCCTTGTGTAATAAATTATGTTTATGGTTATGCCTTTTTAAGACCCGAGACTCGTCGCAAAGTGGTGTTTTTAGGTAAGATTTAGGAAAATTAGGGTAGTGGGTCCAAAGCGGCGGTAGGGGTGGCTTCTCAGACGGGTACACAGTTCTCGCGGTCGGTATAAGTGAATTAACAGTATATGTGTGTTGCTTAGTTGATAAATGCACTAAAGTGATATTTACCTATTTATTGGCTACCTGTAAGGTAGTGGGATTGAGCGAGATGAGTAGTTGTTGATTGAAGATAATGCTTTTGCTTACGTAGTATTCTTGAGGTAGTACTGTTGGTAATTGTAATTACCACTGTGTTCTTATGATTGAGGCCTGTGGTACCTATGCTCGGGGAGCCATTGAGCTCTCCAAGGTTACTGGGGGTTGTGCACCCGTGCAGGATTTCCGTTTCAAGCTGCTTAATGCTTGGGAGAGTCGATGACTGGGCCTAATCACTCGGCTTGACCTCGACCTGGTTGACCAGCCAGTGATATCTGCATTGCACTTTGCAGAGTGGCCCGTGGGGAGCCTGTCTCTTACTCTTTTCTTTGTGAATGCACGTACGGCGGCTGGCGAAGGTCGGTTGGTGCTCACAGTGACATGGAACTGAACTCATTGCCCGGTGGTAACATTCGGTTACCCGGTACCCGTTACAGGTTAGGTACATCAGTCAAGATTTACTAAAGACGGCCCTGTCAAGAACACCTCACCCTGAACAAGAACTACTAGAGACGGTCCTGTCACGGTGCTAAAGGTGAGCTACTAGATGCTACACGGGATCCTACGGGGGGACACTCGACCCCCTGTAAATAGAAATGTAGAAGTTGCAATGCTAATGTAGTAATGTATTATTGTTTGTGTGTTTCATGCTTTGCTGGTGTGTGCTGAAATGGGGTTGTGACTGTTTGTGTGTTTATTTTATGAGTGCACCGCGTACATGTCTGAAGCTGCCAAATCCTGAGTTCCCGAGAATTTGGTCTTGATGAATACACGTAACCGATTTCGAGACCCTATCGGTGAGTGTTTAGTTATTTATTATATTTACTTTGTAAAAATTCCCACCGCACGTCCCGATAAGAAAAAGACCACCCAACAAAATCCCGAAACGTGTCGATGTACTTTTAAAAAAATGCACATTTCTATGTTAAAATCATTTTCAGAATCATTTGTACTTAAGTGATAACGTCATCAAATTTTTGTGTAGAGGGTGCATCTTAAATGGCGTATAATACACATACCATCTGATTCTGGATCAAAAATGGAGCGATAAAGTCTTATACCAATTTTCTGTTCACCTCATAGATGAAGAGTTATTGACAGTCTTAAGTTGGATTCCGGGTTCCTTAGCGTGCGATATTTTTATGAAAACTGTAGTTTAATCAACAAAACGAGTCACCAATCTGTAACTGCAGTCATCATACCCTTGGTTTACCCAAAACTTCCATCCAAACTTTAAAGCTTCTGCAATGCTCGAGTTTTCCAAAAATGTTGCAACAATGTGCAATACAAATTTCACATTTTAAAACAAACGTAGGCTTTGACATAGTTTTTTCACTTTAAGTAATTTGACTTTTAATGGCAGTTCTGTGACAATTTACTGATCAAAACGCCGTGTTTAATTCTCTTTGCATTCATTATCTTAGTATTACCTTCAGTTTAGTTTATTTGTGTTTGATTTCCCAAATTAGTATCATGGAGTACAGTTTTGTGAAGTATGCAGACATGTTTTTGATTTTAGGGGAATGTCGTAGAAATTTTAATGCTACTGCAAATTTGTATGCCGAATGGTATCCAAACAGAAGGCATCCAAATAGTAATGTTATTCGATTGAAACAACGAATGCGAGAAACTGGAAGAACTGCACTCACTCCAGTAGCTGACAGAGGCCGTCCTCATCGAGTATTATTACCACTGGTTGAAGAAAATATCTTAAATGTAGTCGAGAATGAACCAGAACAAAGTACCTGATCTAGTGCAAGAATGTTCGATGTTAGCCAAAGAACAGTTCATTACTTCAGGAAAATGGCTTGCACCCGTATCATTTTCAAATAGTACAGGGATTATTACCGGAAGACTATCAGCAAAGAGTCCGATTCTGCAAATGGTTACTTCGTGAGCAAGAAAGGGATCCTGGTTTTATTGGACATATCTTGTGGACTGATGAAGCTACGTTCACCAGAAATGGAACATTTAATATCCATAACAGGCACCAATGGACCTATGAGAAGCCCCATGCACTGTACCAAACAAATCAGCAAGTTCGGTTTAGCGTTAATGTATATTGTGTAGGATGGTATTATTAGTAATAGGCTTATTTTTATACACCTATTTTAGGGATCTATTAGATGATGTACCATTAGCTGTAAGAAGAAATATGTTTATTCAAATAGACAGGGTACCAACACACTGGGGAATTCAAACACTAGAATGGTTAAATCATAAATTTCGAGAAGGATGGATTGGTCGTGGCAGTCCATCCTTGGCCACCAAGAAGCCCAGATTTAAGCTGCCTTGATTATTTCTCGTGGGGAACATTAAAAGCATTTGTGTATGCAGTGGAAATTGATACTCGAGAGCAACTTCAGTAACGAATAAATGAAGCAGTTATAATGATTCGACAAAACAATATGCTTCAAGATCTAGAAGGGAGCATAATGCGTAGGTGTATGAAATGCATAGAAGTTGGGGGTAGCCACTTTGAGCAATTGCTGTAATATACAAAATAAAAAACTTAAAATGTAGTCGATATTTCCTTACTAGTTATGTACTGTTAATTCAAAAATGCAAGCAGCACATTAAATTTAGAATATTGCCATGAAGGAGGTCTAGTATGTCTGCATACAATCTCCTTAGGTTCCTTATTAAATCAAGTGCGTTGCTATGTGAATCGCGGGAGTTATGTATTTGTTATGCTTAAGACACCCCAACTAACCCCATACACTAGAATATAATAGAAACCTTTCTTCAGACTAAACAAACCATTTAGTATATACGCCCTAATCTGTAACAGTTTTATCAATCTTAGTTTACACTTTTCCGCAGAAAGTTATTCTGCCCATTTTGTATTTACTTTGTATTCCTTCTGTCTAAATAATAGTTATTTTTATAACAAGTGCCGAAAACAATTCATTACATACAAGTGCAGAATTTGACGCACGAGGCCGAAGACCGAGTGTGGAAATCAGCACGAGTATATGGAATTGTTTTCGGCACATGATATAAACAACATTTTACCTACAACTGTTCACTGAACAAATTATTATAATGTGATTAAAATTTATAAAAAGTGATACTATCCCGTCAAGTCGTCATTTTACGACGTTGCTAAGCGCGTTGCTAGGGTTTGTTGCTTGCTTCATTGTTTTTGAGCGCCATTAAAAAAACGCATTATTAATTCCGCGTGCCTTCAATTTGACATTTCTGTAAACAAAAAACACATGTGTTTTTTGGAAACCTCGAAAGCACAAGTGCATTAAACGTCTCCTTGCCAACCGTTGTTAAGGCTATTTTAGTTACGTAATAATAATAAAATCAAACAGTTGTAGGTAAAATAGTTTTAAAAAGCATTATTTATACAGTCGTAATTTAATTCGGTTGACTTAACACACAGCTCAGTACGACTGACCACACGGTGTTGCTAAGTTTACAAAACTTCTTTAACTAAGAATTCTTCAAAAACTAAACGTTTTGCGAGCAAAACGCTTGTAGAATTGTTTGCTCAGTTTTTGATGCAGAATCGCGTGATGTAAATATTTTCCGCCATTTAAGATTCACCCTGCATAGCAACACCTAATTTTTTCCATGATTTACATCCTTCAATTTTCTAAAGGAAAGTATAAATTTTGACACCTTACATAAGAAAATTTGTGAGAAATAAATCATTGAATGTTTAGTAATACATTGTTAATAAATTATATTACTATTATCGAAAATAAACAAAGTCGTTTGAGGATACAAATGCGGAGATAATATTGTGTCCGTTGTTATGTGTATGACGCGACTAACATCTCAATAAATCACGAAATAGGTTAATAAATCTGCCATGGCTCGTTTAAGAATTAAGACGACATTGTTTCAATGGTAACTGATATTACAGAGAATGCTTATCATTAAGACGAAGATCATTTGATATTCTAACAGGATGGAGCTACTCCATATTATGCATGGGTTGTTCGATGGTATTTAGATCCAGGACAATGGATTGGAAGAAGAGACAATATTGAATATCCCGCAAGATCGCTAAATTTATCTCCTCTAGATTTTATTTTGTGGGATCATTTAAAGAATAAAATTTACGCAACTCAAACCGTTTCTTTACAAGATTTTCAAGGACGAGTTCCATCTATTCACTCCGCAAATGTTTCAGAATATGCGACATTTTCAAACACAACCTTTATTGGTGTACGGACGCCGGTGAACATTTACCACCCTAAAACCTTGGACTGCATTTCCGCGGGAACTAATACTCGGAATCTAAAATGAAAACACTGCTGTAAAGCAAACTCATCACCACTTCAAATGGTATGACTTGCCATTTAAAATGTTTGGGATGAAAATAACTCCAAATTTGGGGTTGAAGATACGTGAACGCAAATAGCCGTATTGTGTACGTGCCCCCCAGGAAAATTAATCTGACCCTTTAGGGCGTTTTTCGAAGAATGGAGGTTTAGTGTCACAAGCACGCCTGTTTCGTTTTCGGTGGGCCACCGTGTACTTCTTTCTGTATAGGATATTTCTTTCGTAAAAAAATTAATTTTTGAATCAGCAGCGAAAATTGAACACGGAAGAAGAAGTTTTTCTGCTCAAAAGGCAATTTGCAATTTTGAACCTACAGTCAGTATTGTAGTTCACATTGACTATCTTCTGTATCTAAATAAAATATTAAACACCCCATAATCTTAAAAAAACTATTTTAATTAATTGTTTAATTTTTTAACTGTTAAATACACACTGCAATCAAAAATTACTTAATCGCACCTATAAAACAAAAGAGGTGTAACGTTGATTAGCTCATAATTCGCGGAACTATCATTTATCCGCTCTTTCTATTGCATTGTAATAGCCGACACTTACTTTGTATGATGCTGTACGTGCCGGAATTTAATTGATTTTTATACAACATTCTTTTATATACAGACTTTGCAAATTTCAATGGGCAAACTGTAGCTTATACAGGTTGCTTATAAATTCAACGAAATTTAATTTGCTCACTTTCACGTAAACAAAACAAGATAATTCACTTCCAGTTGAGACTGAATAGATATTATTTTATTTTTTTACAAAAGAAGACCCTGTAGTTTTAGGCTACATCATTAAGAAATTTTTTCTGCAATTGTCGACCTAAAGGTTAATAAATCAGATATATGCATTCGAAATAACTTCTATAATCATTGGTATTGATTTTTCGCATACCAAGATTTCGGTCATTATTAATTTAGCAGTTGTATTAATCTTTTTAAAATGGACAGTATCTTACAATGTATAATATAGGGTGTTCCGTTAACCCCCCCCCCCCCCCTGGAACCGCTTTTGCATTACTTCAGGGGGTGCGGGAGTCCCTTACATACTAACCATTCATGCAACATGCACCCTAAACTTAACTAAGTGAAATTCGTTCCCCTCAGCCGGATTTCGAACACGCGACCCATCAGCCGCATTTCTCTGTGGCCTCGAGTGGCAGTACGTATTCGCATTGTTCCACCGAGGTCCTTCAGTCGCTGAGATCTAAGTTAATCAATTGTTCCTACGTAAACACAACTTGTATTACAGTATACGTGATATTTTGAAATGTTTCAAAAATATTAGATTTTTTGTGGTGTTATAATATAACACAAGAAGATTTTAGAAACATCAGAGATTTTCTAGACTGCCTGGAGTCTTACTGTAAATATAATAGTTATACAATAAAACTCCAAGCAGTCTATAATCCTCTGATGTTTCTAAAATTTTCACTAAATTTCTGTAAATTTAAAGTTGCCTATTAACTCGAAAGAATATTGTTCAACAAATTCACATGCATTTTGCTGAATAGTGGAAAGGTACAATAAATAGTCAAAGTTTTAGTTTTTACGCGAACCGAATAAAGTAGACATATGACTTAAGCTGTATTTATAATTAAGAAAATAGAAATTGTAAAGTTATACAGTAGATATGAAAATGTGGTCAGAACTGCTTTCCAGAAACCCTTACATTGAACTGCCACTCCCAGACAGTTCCAGCAGGAGTTGGTATTTCCAACCATTCTTTGGAATTGTGGACCCAACCGGACAACAAGCAGACACTTGCTTGTGGAATGCTATTTGCAACATGTAGTTGGTTTCTGCCGAAGTTTTGTGATGAGAATCTACAAAATTTAGTATTTTTAATTGTAGAAGAGAACAAAGATCTTGAAGCTCCAGGATAGGTAAAAATTGCTAGTTAGAATTTTCAAAACATCTGGAATCATTTCTGTGATATTACTAAACCTAATCCCAAAAACATTCTAGGTTGTGTTTTAATAAGACACCAAAAGTAAGCACTTCCCTTAGAATTATTTCTGTTATTAAATCATAACCGTCCTCCAACCTCGCTTACATCAATAAAATTGTCCAATGGATAATGATTGCAAAACTTAGTAAACTAGCAGATATAGAAAAACCTTTCAAACCAATTATACTACTACCAACCTTTGAAAACAGCTATATATTCCTGAAGCAAATAAGACATATCCTGGATAAATCACATCTCGGCCACCTATTATAGTTATATCGTCCGGGTTATATCAGGATACACAACATTCGACATAGGATATAGGATGTAGTCAGATGGAGCAGATAAAGACGACGATTCTGGCGAGACCACATAGAAAGATTGGATAACAATACACTCACAAACACCACCTTGGAAGTTAAAAAAGAAATGGTACGAGAAATGGTACGAGAACTGGATCTCGTCAAATGAAAAAGACAGGACGTTGTCCTAAATTAAGAGGAAGAAGAAACCGTTTACCATACTGCTGTATTTTAGTCACATATTCAGCAAAGGAATCAAAATATTTAGAAGACAGTCATCAATGCAACATGGAGTAATAACATTGAAAAACGGAACTTCTAAAAGTAGTTGAAGAGTTCTAAAAGGAGCTGTACCGATCATAGGTATAATCAGATATTAGCCAGGAAAAACAAAAAAAAAATAGCAAAAAAAGTAAATTCCGAGTACCATTGATAAATATAGCAATTAAAAAACGGGAAGACACCGGAACACCTCTTCAATAAATGTCTAGAACAAGAAGATATCCCAGAAGATTGGACGAATGCGTTGGTAATATTGATATTTAAAAAAGGAAATAAAGATATTCTCGAAAACTATCGCCCGATCAACCTTCTCTCACAAATTTATAAAATATTTTGACGTATAATAACCAATAGATTAGAAACAAAATTAGATCTCTACCAAACAAACAGGATATAACATTATCCCATTCTCCTCTGAATGGCCTTCCTGGATTATCAGAAAGCCTTCGATAACGTCGAGCTTTACGCCATTCAGCAAGCATTAAATAAAGCCAGAATAGAACATTTTTGTGCGTACATTATAAACCAAATGTATAAGAATTCTACAATAAAAGTGAGACTATATCACAACAATAATAAAATAGAAATAAACAGAGCAGTCCCACAACGGGACACAATGTCCCCAAAATTATTTCCATTAGTGATGGAAAAAGCATTTAAACAGTTAAATTGGAGTAATACGGGCATTAATATAAATGAAGAGTAGTTAAATCACTTCAGGTTCGCAGACGATGTAGTATTTGCCAAATCGAGAGGAACTAATTGGTATGGTTAGGGATGTACAAAGGACGTCGAGGAGAACAGAATTCGAGTTAAGTCCGACTAGAACGACATATATGACAAATCGACCAGACAACCAGACACACAAATTATTTACAAAAGCCATTTTCACAATGGACATACCGTTCCAGATCAACACAGAATTATACAATCAATACATTTTACCGGTAACAACGTATCTAACTGAAATGTAGGTTCTAACGAAAGCAATAATATATAAATATATACAAATGAGCTATAGAACGACGAATACTGAGAAGACTAATGGGGAGGCTTATACCAAAGATTATATATAGCCTATATATAGTCTAAACTCAGCAAAACTCCCAATTATCAATAGATAAAAAAATTCTAGAAAATCTGTAAATCTTTCTGGATAGACAAGATTCAGTGATGGGAATCAACTTGAAATTCTATCTAGATTTTTAAACGATGCTAATCAAAAACGTAAATAATGTATTCAGACAGGAATTACTAGCCCTAAGTAACAAACAAGAACTACGGTATTATAGTGTTAACTGTCAAAAACTACTGGGTAATGTAATGAATCCACAGCTTACATTGCGCCGGGTATTGAGAAGTATGTGTAAAAATAACACGAAACTAAATTTGAATTTTAAAATTTTTTCAAGTAGAATCAGCTAGTTTGTTCCATTTTGTGGAATGCCCATTCGCTTTCACTGTATGTATTGTATCTTCGTCCATTTCAGTAAACCCTCTACCAGAACATTTTATATAACTTTACTGATATCTACGTGTTTATCGAAAATGGTTAATTTTGGAAAATCTTAGAATACTCACAGAGAAAATATTTCATAAGGAGAAAATGTTTCAAGAAGAGAAAATTATATATTGCAGTGTTTCGATCATTTTTGTTGGACATCATTATCATTATTTATTTTAAACAATTCCATGTGGCTTCGCATAAACAAAACGCAATACTCAATGCTGATCAACTGTCCATTACGTATAACATATTACCATATTATTCATTAACAGATTATTTTTATACCTGCTATAAAATGGTGTTCCTAAGTATATACTGTATAAGTAATACAAAGCAACGGTCGTTAAATATTTTAAGTACCAGAACTAACAAACATAAAAAAAATACGAACTGTGTTTAAATATTATCCGCTTTTCTAATATCACATCATAGAGTATACATTGTACTTCCTCACAACATTGTTTTAAATTTAATCTCAGTTTCTCAGGCATAAATATATGCCCCACCTGTATATATTTTTTTAAACAAATCCCATTTTAATCTCGAGGTATATAATAACAACAGCAGTTTTAAAAATTACGAAGTTTTCGTGACGTCATCTGCATTTATTATTTATAATATAATGAATATAATTTACAATTGTATAGTACCTGCGTGCTTTATAACAGATTTTCTAAGTTTAGTGTGTTAAGATTTGGTTGTGATCCATAATGCACTTTTTTGCATTAATTGTTAGTAGCAAACATTTCCTAAATACAAATCGGTAAACACTACTAACCACGTGCTCACTGCTAACGGACACTAATTTTTTAATATTACCATAAAAATATCCTACAAAATCATCACAAGAGAGACAACAAATAAGGGTTTTTAAATTAATTTATATTTTGTGTTGTATTACTTAGATAATCAGCATTGTTTTTCCAGATAGTAGAAGTACCTAACTCAAGTAACATATTTCTGGCCTTTTCTAGGTCTTATTAGCTCTATCCTACCATTACTGTAATTTTAAAAAGTATTGAGTAGTATTGGTAATCCTACATATTTCGCTTCTACAGTTACCTTTTCATTTCAGTAGCTTGTATTGTAAACTCTAATATAAGTCCTGACTCCACATCTACAGCAGGTTTGCGCTACTCATTATAGTACGTATCCAGGATCGACCTTGAGTCAGCTCCATGTCAGATGATGATGATGATGATGAGAATCATGGGAAAACTGAATGTAATTCTAATGCATAGCACGTTTGCGTGTAAATTAAGCCCAGTGCGTATTTCACTATAAGTTACTTATTTAATTAATCAATTAATTAGAACCTAACCTGATCTTCACGCAATGCATTAAAGTACATAAATTAAATCTTCACCGGTGTGTATAGATAAATGCATTAATTAATCTATTAATTAAAACGTAACCCCATCCTTATTGTTACTGAAATCATAAACCTACAGTGCTATTTACTGAAAATTAGAGGGCTGTAATTACAAACTAGTTAATTGATTAATTACAAACTCAACACATTTTTACTAGAAGCACTAAGAAGCAATTATATTCAATAAAAATAAGTCTTACAAGGGTTTTAATTACAATGAAATAATTATTAATTAATTAAAGCCTAACTGCATGACATACAATGCAACAACTATACCGAACTGAAGAAGCTGGACGAAAATAAAAGATGGCGGTATATAGGTGTGCAGAAAAATCAATCCAGATTATTGATCATTGAAGAGGGAACCGTATCCATTCTGCGGTCACTAAATATATAATGCGATTCGGTACAAGTTAGTCTCAAAACAGGTTGTAACTACAAACGCATTATCTAATTCAATAATTAAAACTTAATCTTCATCTTATTGGAAACACTAACAGCAGCACAAATGCATTAATTTGTTCATTAATTCCTAAAAACCTACTCCAATAACGTGTTGTAGCTACAAATGCATTAATTAATTAATTATTTAAAATCTAACCCCACAATTACTGAAATCGCTAAATCTATAGTACTATTCTGTAAAAATTCGTTTTACAACAGATTGTAATCAAAAATTATCTAATGAATTAAAATAAGCCTCACACTATCTTTTTGGACACACTTAGGTATGAGACCTACAATGGGTTGTAGCAACAAATTTACTAATTAATTCAATGATTAACACCTAACCCCACTCTTACCAAAACTATTCAATCCAAGACATCTTGCGTGTAAGTTAAGCCCACATATGTCTAATTAATTAATTAATTAACAAAACCTTAATCCCATTCTTAGTGAAATCACTAACAAACAGTCCTACTGTGTAATCAATAATTAATTAATTAATTAATTAACACCTAAGTACATCCGTACTGCAACCACTAAATTGTAACGGGTGCAAAATGTGAAAGTCGAATAATTGGTATCTAATTACCAATTTCGAATAAATTCACATTTGGAGATAAGGCCGACCGCAATAACAAACATCTGCAAGCGACCGTGACGCGAGATGTTCCAGAATAACCCTTTCCCGGAAAATCGGAACAGAGGGGATGATGCGCGCATGACGGGAGTGTAGGAGTGAACCCCTATAAAACGACCAGCGCGGCCATTCGAGTCATCTTTAGAATTTTTCCTGGCCTTTGAAGCATTTCAAAGTCAGAAATATTCCGCCGTTTTCCTTAAGAGCAATCTTAAGCGATTCCAGTTTTGCAAATCCGTTCCTGAAAATTAACCAGTCAAGTAAAATTCCTTTTACTAACCCGAGTGCTTACCTAAAAGTGAATAATTAATTTTCCTGTGCTTTCACCAGTGTTTGAAACAGTTTTAATCATTTTATATTACGAGTTGCAGATCCCGACACTCGACAACCTGGAGCTCGCTGCCGCTGGGAGGATTCGCGAGAATTCATTCGCTGTTTGAAACCGCTTGGGAAGTATCAAGTTTTGAACGCGTAATTGGCGAGTATAATATTATTAACCTGCTTTGATCTTTTATTGGCTCATCCCGTAGACGTTTTCCCTGAATGATTACTTTTGCAAGATATATACTGGTGTTGGAATCGGAGTATATCTGGTAGAAATAATTGTTATACGAATTATTATTGTGTGCCGAGCTGGTGAATAATTAGCGACGTAAGCACACGGTAATCTTTTATTTGAATTCTTATTTTGAATCCCTGAACTGAACTTGGTTCGATCCGTGGAGGAATTTCACGAATCCCAAAGTTTGAGTTATTAAAATTACCGGCTGCAATATTTGAATTACGTTTGGAGAATTTCAAACGGTTCAGAGCTATACACAGATTCTGTGCGAATCTGGGTGCACCGTAAGCCGATTTTATTTGCAAATTAAAAGTAAATTATTTATGAGCCGAGATTATCAAGCCTTATCAATTAAAGATTCAGTCCCGTCCCGTCATAAATACACCGTATAAATACAGGTTATTGAATTGAACCCGACAATCGCAGCGCATTCAAAACTTCGCCGTTGTATTTTGGGAAATTCCAGAGAAGCTTAAATCAGAAGTTCCTGTTTGAATAGTTAATATAAAGTCACCAGAATTCATGTAAATACGTACGTTTAAAGGTAAATTGCCTGCCCGCAGCGAAGAGCTCTCCGGGGTCAACTTGCGTGTTTTATGCACCCCGCACCGGAAAATTAGTTAATTAGTACCCGTTTATCCCGATTTACCTCACCGTAATCACTGAAGCCGCAATAACACCAATAAACAATAATTATTTAATTTAAGTGTTTGTGTTTAAAGTCCAGTCAAACCCAGACCGCATCCATCTTGGAGAGCGATCGAGCAGTCGATCGACCACAGCAATCTGGAGTAGGCGGGTCCGACCAGGAAGACACAGTGGAGCTACCGAGTTCTCCAAGAACTACTCAAGAATTTACGTTTATTTAACATTACAGTTATTATACACCAGAACCTTAGTTTATTTAACAATTTGTACATAATTAAAGTGCTAATTAATAAATACATTTATTCCATACGAAATTATTACTGAACGCTGGACATCTCAAGAGCTTACCCGAGCAATATAAGCAATATTAACGTGCGACCCAATAAGCAAAAGGTAGCACCGTTACAAAATCAACAACTAAGTCCCAAAGCGAGTTGTAACTACATACGGATTAACTAAGTTATTAATTGAAATCCCATCCATATTGGAAGCACTAACTACTGCACACATATATTAATTTAGAGATAATTAATAAAATCCTAAACCGTCTTTACTGCATACACCAAATCTACAGTACGATTGAATATAAACCAGACCAACAAAGAATTAATAAATTAATTATTTGAAACTTAACTTCATTTTGATTGAAATGGAATCACTAACAAACAGTACTATTGAGTAATTTAGTAATTAAATAATTAATTAAAAGCTAACCACATCTACAGTGTAATCATTAAATATATAGTCCGATTCGGTACAAATTAGTGAAATAGGTTGTAACCACAAATATATTAATGAATTACTTAATTTAAACGTAATCCCATTCTTACTGTAATTACAAATGTGTCACAAATGCGTTAATTTGATACTTAACTACCAAAAGTCTAACAAAATCCTATATACAGTGGCTGAGTGCAAATTAGACCCAGAACGAATAGTAACCATAAATATATTTTAGTTAATTAGTTGTGTAAAAAATCTAACC
Organism: Limonius californicus; assembly: GCA_014611495.1. Lineage (NCBI taxonomy): Eukaryota > Metazoa > Arthropoda > Insecta > Coleoptera > Elateridae > Limonius > Limonius californicus. The sequence continues at coordinate 1,556 of JABXWE010040467.1, read as the reverse complement.
CTACACTGAAATCACTAAATTTCCAGCGCATGTAAGTAGGTATAAATTATGTCCACAGTAGGTTGTAATTACAAATACAATGGGTAATAAATTTTGTAAAAGTCTAGCACTATCTTAACGGAAATCGTTAAATAAACAACTCGTTTGGGTATAAAATATTTCCACAGCCGCTTGTAATTATAGATGCATTAATTAATTAACTAATTCAAAGATTACTTTTAAATATAATCTTATATTAACTCGAATTATTGAATTAAGACGCTTTGAGGCATAAATTACATATATAAATTATTTAATTTGGCTAATTAATAAAAATTTAAGGCTATCCTCAGTCGAATAACTAAATCCATAACACCTTTGAGTATCAACTGGTTGTAGTATAAATGCACTTAGTAGTTAAAGAAATTAATTAAGAGTTAAATTTCTTTCTATTGGAATCAGTAAATCGCACAATGAGTTATATCAAGAGATTCAAAAAAAGCTGATCCCCAGCGGGCTGTGGAATGAAAAGTCACGTCTTTACTAGACTAAAGGAATGTTCATAATGTCAATTTCAGGTTAGGTGGTGTTAGCTGGAATTTTAATAATAATGAAACGTCATTTTTAGGGGCAGAAATCTTTTGTTGAGCAACAGTAAAATAAATGAATAAACCTGAACTAATGTAATGATCACAACAAATGTTGAAAATGTCTGCCTTCTTCCTCCAAACATTTCTGAACTCGTCTTCTCATACCTTCAAAAACATTTTGTAATAATTGAGGTGAGTTGTTAATTTCTTGACAGTTTTCTTCAATTCTAAGTTTCAGTTCTTTTAAATCATTAACTGGAGTTTTAAAAATGGTGTTTTTCAAATAGGGCCATAGAAAAAAGTCTAAAACAGTAAAACCACAAGAGCGAAGGCACCAGGGTGTTGCAGTATTCCTACTAATGATTCGGTCATCAAAATATTCGCGTAAAAAATTAATTGTATCTGCAACTGCATGAGCTGTTGCGCCATCCTGTTGCAGAAAACGACTCCGTAGCTTATCATCGTGAAGTTCATTTAAGAAAGGTTGCAATAATTCGTTCCTTTACCTTGCTGCAGTTAGCGTGCCTTCGAAAAATATTGGCCCAACTAACCTACGACGACTCATTCCAACCCAGATTCCTATTTTCTGTGGATGAAGGGGAGCTTTAATTGTAACGTGTGGATTCTCGCTACTCCAAATCCACATATTCTGTGAATTAATATACCCATTAAGGTAAAACCAGGCTTCGTTGGTAAAAAAAGGTTAAATTTAACTGCTCATCATTGAGATTATCCAAAAACCAACGATAAATCTGAACTCTATTTGGATAATCCTGTTCTAAAAGCTCCTGAACGGAAATAAATCGGTAAAGATGCAGATGCAAAGCTTGTCTCAGTATTCTGTGGCATGTACCGTAACTTAAATCATCAACTTGCTGGCATAAATGTCTAATTGGTGTTTTTGGAGCCTCGTCAATTCGTTGTCATACAGTTTCAATTAAAGCAGGTACTATCTTCTTTGACCTACCAGATCCTTCTTTCCTTCCA
>JABXWE010040466.1:0-19765 GCA_014611495.1 Limonius californicus | reverse complement strand
TCTTGTAATTTTGTTACTACTGCTGAAATATGCACTAAAAATTTCCAAAAATGTAGTAAAACTTACACAACACAATATGATTCTTTAGCATGGTGGACTAAGATATTCAGATGGTAAAATTAGCTTAGTCACATCTTCACCTTGTGTAGCATTCTTGTAATTTTGTTACTACTGCTGAAATATGCACTAAAAATTTCCAAAAATGTAGTAAAACTTACACAACACAATATGATTCTTTAGCATGGTGGACTAAGATATTCAGATGGTAAAATTAGCTTAGTCACATCTTCACCTTGTGTAGCATTCTTGTAATTTTGTTACTACTGCTGAAATATGCACTAAAAATTTCCAAAAATGTAGTAAAACTTACACAACACAATATGATTCTTTAGCATGGTGGACTAAGATATTCAGATGGTAAAATTAGCTTAGTCACATCTTCACCTTGTGTAGCATTCTTGTAATTTTGTTACTACTGCTGAAATATGCACTAAAAATTTCCAAAAATGTAGTAAAACTTACACAACACAATATGATTCTTTAGCATGGTGGACTAAGATATTCAGATGGTAAAATTAGCTTAGTCACATCTTCACCTTGTGTAGCATTCTTGTAATTTTGTTACTACTGCTGAAATATGCACTAAAAATTTCCAAAAATGTAGTAAAACTTACACAACACAATATGATTCTTTAGCATGGTGGACTAAGATATTCAGATGGTAAAATTAGCTTAGTCACATCTTCACCTTGTGTAGCATTCTTGTAATTTTGTTACTACTGCTGAAATATGCACTAAAAATTTCCAAAAATGTAGTAAAACTTACACAACACAATATGATTCTTTAGCATGGTGGACTAAGATATTCAGATGGTAAAATTAGCTTAGTCACATCTTCACCTTGTGTAGCATTCTTGTAATTTTGTTATTACTGCTGAAATATGCACTAAAAATTTCCAAAAATGTAGTAAAACTTACACAACACAATATGATTCTTTAGCATGGTGGACTAAGATATTCAGATGGTAAAATTAGCTTAGTCACATCCTCACCTTGTTTAGCGTTCTTGTAATTTTGTCACTTCTGTTGAAAATTGCACTAAAAAATTCCAAGCATTTATTAAAACCTAGGCAACACAATCTGGTTCTTTAGCATGGTGCACTAAGATATTCAGATGGTAAAATTAGCTTAGTCACATCTTCACCTTGTTTAGCGTTCTTGTAATTTTGTTACTACTGCTGAAATTGTTTAGTAATTTAGTAATACCTAGGCAACACTAGCTGGTTTTTTAGCACTGCGAAAGAAGTTATTCAGACGGTAAAAGCTGATTAGTAGCATTTTTATCTTGTTTAGCGTCCTTGTAATTTGTTATTACTACTGAAAATTGCCTACCTTGTTATTTCTGCAGAAAATTGCACTAAAATATTCCAAACATTTAGTAAAACCTGGGCAACACAATCTAGTTCTTTAGCATGGTGGAATACGTTATTGATACGGTAATAGGTGATTAGTCGCATCTTCACCTTTCTTAGCGTCCTTGTAATCTTGTTACTTCTACAGAAAATTGCACTAAAAATTCCAAACATTTAGTAAAACCTAGGCAACACAATCTAATTCTTTAGCATGGCGGACTAAGTTATTCAGATGGTAAAATTTAGTTAGTCACATCTTCACCTTGTTCAGCGTCCTTGTAATTTTGCTACTACTGCTGAAAATTGCGTGATCTCTTAGAAACGTCTTCGAGACTCATAAATCAATATAATGTAGAATACTGCTCGAAAAACTGTGTAATGGATTCTTAACTGTCGATAGCTGTGATAACAACAAGATGAAGTCTATGGTTAGCGTAGTAGACGTACGGGACTTGACGATTTATTTTCTTCTGCATTAAAGCTTGTACTCCACCATTTTTTCCTGACATGACCGACGCGCCGTCATAACACTGGCTTAAAATATTATTAAGGGATAGTCCACACTCCTCCAACTTTTTCAGTGTTAAATTTGTAAAAGTGGCAGTATCAAATTTATCAGAGGTGCTTATGCACAGCAATGATTCCCACCTCTGATGAAAGGTGTTACTGCCCTTTGACATTGGGGCTCTTGGGCCTATTGTGCATCCCCTTCTGTCGCTAGTCGCTAGTCGCTGTCAAGTAGATTCGTCCCCTTTATCAGGTGTACGAATTTGTTGATCAGATTGGCTTGCGGTTGTATCTTGTTGGGATTAGTGCCCTCAAAGATTTGATATCTTCTACGAGCTAAGAATTAGCATTGGAATATTACGCGGGAGGCTATTTCCTCTCCCTTGCCACACAGCCTGCATATAGGATTTTCGTTAAATAGCCCTATGCTGTAGAGGTGTTGTCTGAAGTGCCAGTGTGCCGTTATGAGTCTTGTTACTACTCCAATTTGAGTCCTACTGAGTTGTAGCACTGTTTTGGTAAGCTTGTGGGGGTGGTTATCCATCATAGTTTGCTTTGTCTTTGTCGAGATGAGAGTCTCCAGTGTTCCGACTGTTTGGTTACGATTCATTCTTTAACTGTTCCTCTCACTGTCCGCTTAGTTAGACCGACAACAGGTTCAGGTCGTGTGAACAAAGTTCAGATCCTAGTTTTGCTAGTTTATCTGCGTTTTCATTTCCTTCTATGCTTCTGTAACCTAGCACCCACACAAGTTTTACCTTGTTAGAGTTAGCCAGTGTTAGGAGACTACGAAGGCAGTTCCAGACAAGTTTTGATTATCTGGTTTGAATTCAGTGCTTTCAAAGCTGCCTGACTGTCAGAAATAATAAGGATGGTTTTGTTTGTATAGCCCCTTCTTATGTTCTCTTCTATTGCTGCTAGAATTGTATAGGTTTCAGCTTGGAATATTGTGGGAGTTTGGCCCAGAGATATGGAGGTATTATATCTTGGTCTACTGCCATATACACCAGCTCCGGTTCCGTTGCTCGTGCGTAAACCGTCTGTATACCATACTAAGCTTTTATGTAAGTCTGGTGGTTCCCCTTGATCCCATTTTTCACGGTTTACCCGTACTTTGAATGGTTTATGAAAAGAGTATTTTGTTAACATATAGTCCGTTCCCATTTTTAATTTTGGGTCAGATACTACATTTATTATTTTGGAGTGTCCCCATGTGTGTTGGGAGCTTCTCCAATTACCCGTGCAGTTTAGGCGATACGCCCCACGCGTGCCTCGCGCTTTATTATAACTAGAGGATGAAGCTGCAGGAGAGCTTCTAGTGCTGCTGTCGGAGGGCTTCTGAATGCTCCCATTATACAGAGACAAGCCAGTCTTTGAACACCAAGAAGCTGGTTTATTGTGTGCCTTTGATTTATCTTGGGCCACCATACTTGTTTTATATGCTCTAGTAATAAGAGCAAAGGTGCACTGCTGTGCCAGCATGAAAGTTAGCTCAATAAAAACACGATAGTAAACTTTACTAAAATATGTTTAATTTTACTAACTATGGATAAATGAATTATTACAAGTTCGTAATACACAACAAAGAAGCGAAAATGCGCGTCTTGCTGGTCGGAAATCTTGTGAAGAACTCTCGTCTAGAAAAGCCCACAACTTTCATGAAGACGTCTTCTTCCCCTCTCAGATCAACCCCTTCACACGGTAGGTAGGCTCTTGGAAAGGCCCGCAACCAGGTGGCTAAGAAGGCTTACGCTAACAAAAGAAGCACTTTACCACCTTAGAAGTGCATTTGCATGTTTACAGCTATTATTGACATAACTGAGAAGGATGCTATGGAAATTTGTGGAATCCCTTACAAAACGTACTTAAATGTAAAAGCACTTAAAACCTAATAAAATCCAAACGCACTGGGAGCTTGAACAATACTAGTGAACCATAAATTTTCTTGTCTTTAATTCCACCCTCTAATAAACTGTAACATGAAACATCTGCTGAATTAATGTCATTGAGAATATCTTCCTCTACAATTTCGGTCAAGATACGTATTACTTCATTTTGAATTTCCGGTGAATGATAATTCGCATTTTGAGGCATTAATTTGTAAGCATCCGTCAGTTTTTCCTCTTTTTTTTTAAAGTAAACTTAAATAGGTTTACAAACAAGCCGTTTTCATCACTATTTTTAAAAGAGTAAGTTCCTCTAAATGGCAACTCATTTACAGCTAAGAATTGTATGATCTCGGCAACTGATTTTATGTTAATACCGACGTTTCTCTAAAACTTTATCGTTTAGAATAGTAAATACCGAACAAGAGGCTGTTCCCTTTCTTGCTTTTCTGACCACATTTTCATTGACGAAAGATGGACAGCCGAAGAAGAATGTTTTGAAAAACCTTGACTACTTATAAACGGTTTTTTCCAACTGCTAAACCCAGTCAGTGTAAAAGCATGCTCTTTTGATGTGTTTGAATTAAACTGGCGGCAAACCTAACAAAAAACTGCATTTGTTGATGGTGAGCCAGGTATACCTCCCGTACCATTCTTCCCTGAAAGAGCGACCGTCAGTTTTAGGATAATTTTTCGCGTAGAACAGCGATGCCTATTGTCTTTACAGCTGAAGTCGACGGCGGCGTTGACAACTCTTTAGATTTAAAAGGTTTAGGTATATAAAATCGCAAGTGTGGGAACGGGGAGATGGGTTCTGCATCTTGTTGGTGTAGCATGCTTGTGTTTATGCATGTAATTCAGATATTTAATTATAGTCAATCAAATGCACTAGTGATGGAGTAGCAGATATAAAGGATGTTTTCCTGGTATGTAGCTACAGTAGATAAAGTGTGAATGATGATAATATTGTTCGTATTATACAAGTGTGGTTACAACTAATATTGTAATTGAGAGGTCTCAGAGCTCTCTAGTCAGGCGATATTGAAAGCTTCTACAAGTATGGTTAGCCACGGTGGATGTGGAAGTTAACAATAATTAGAGCGCACCATTCAAAGGGTTAATCAATTGATCAAGGAATTAACAACAAAGTACTAATAACAGCAACAGATTGGTGAGTCCTTTCTTTGTTTCATGTTTTCATATATAACGTCGCTTAATTGCCACCCTCGTCTGTAATTGACGCATGCACAGCTTAATTCCAACACTCCATCCTACGAAAAGTATGCAAAGGATATATGACACTTGGTTTCTGCAAAACAATCTGGTTTATCTGGTTAAATAAAATCTTCCTCACACTACGCCGGATGATTTGGCGTTTATGTAAATTTAAGTGTTAATTTTCTAATGATCATCAAGTTTCACTTTTATAGAATATCTCTATGCCCATATGGCTACCTTACCAAATAGTATTTGTGTATTATGAATTAGAAAGGAAATATTATTGAAGTGTAGTCCTGACAAAGAAGACACAAACTAGATTCTGGCAAATAAGATTTTTATATTAAATAGAAAAAAATTCATTACTGGATTAATAATTCTGTACACACATACTTTAATTCTCGTAATTTTTGTTAGAGAGCGGCACATATTAGTTCTTTTAAAATGAAGCACGTTTTAGCAATCCTCCGTTAGCAAAATAAGCAGATTCTTAGGTTGTACTAAGTACATTAATTTTCCAGTTCTTGGTTGTTAAGATAATAATTCTCATTGCCGTTTACGTACTTATTTTACATGTTCATTTTGGTGTGTAACTGTACTAATACGGAAACATTGTTTAAGCCGTGTGTCTCTAATCTCAATTTTAAATCTCCCCCAGGGCTAGCACCATAAAATTTTTCACTTTCATGACCTCATCTCCGTTGTAGTTATAAGGTAACGGAAATAAGACATTTTCAGGAGGATGAGATTGGTAAATACGAATTACAAAATGGTTAGTGCTAATAGGAAGTATTCAAATTACGATTTACTTGTTGTATACACAATTGTAATTGTAATTATTCTGCCACTCCGCTCCACTCAGACTTTGTATTCTACCGTTATCCTATTCGCATAGGCCCTTCTGAAAATGTGTTGAAGGCTTTATAAACTATTAAGTGTGCATAGGACTTTTATTATACTAAAAGTAAGACCAAAAAAGCCACAAATGAAGTGAATGCAGCTGCAGGGATAACCAAAGTTACTGTTACCAAAATCCCACATAAATCAGTGACAGTTAGGCATAAATTTAGTGATAAACATTTATCAAAATATTTAATTGCTATTTAAAACGTTCAACTTTACAGTTTTGTAGATAAGTTTAGACTCATGGTAACTAACTTAATGGAAAATTAAAAGACAGGAGACTAAAATCAATAAACTAAAAACATAATGAGAAAAGCAAAAGACGGCAAAAAACAATGTGTGGTAAAAAAGAAATCTCAAACTGAACCTAAAAAACTGGAAGGAATACAACGTGACCCTGTAAAGTATAAATAAGCAAAAAAATTGAAAGAGTCCAATTAAAGAGTTTGCTAAACCTAAGTAAAAACCTTTTGCTGAAGTTGAAGTTTTACAAATGAGGTGAAACTGTCAATAAAAGAAAAGAAAGAATTGAAAACGCAACTAGTGAAAGAACCACCACTGTTAGCTCCATTTTCCGTTCTACCACTCATCCTTGTTGAACTCCCTCAACTACCACAAGGACCATTTATTGGGAAGAAAAGAATATAAGGAACAAGAATAACTGAAAGAAAAAATAGCAGAATTAGAAGGGAAAGCCTAAGGAGACAGGGGAAAGCAAAAATGCTAGAAGCAATATCAGCGGACTGAGAGAGCCCAAGATACACCCTGACAAAAAGTAAAACACATTCTTTAAAAAACACCTATCTTAAAGAAAACTACAACAGGGATAATTTCCCTTGTTAAACGGAATGAAAAGGCAGGGAAAACGATAACAAATTTCAGCTTTTCAAATTCACCTAAAACATGTTTTCCATTCTATTATGTTATCATATTATCTAGTATTACATGTAGTATTAATAAATACGCATGATCCTGTTTTCTGTTTTATTTTATTCTATTTCCTACTTTATTTGCTATATATCAAATCTAAATGTAATGCCTAACATCCGTTTTATAATGTCTCAGTCCCATGCTTAAATTAAAAGTTCGTATTTTTGACCATTGCTGACTAGCTGAATCCGTCGGCTACGCTTCACGTTTTATTTCGCAACTGCTACAAAAAATAATAACTAAGTTATGCGAAGACTGTAATATACACCTAACACTAGAAATTAGAGTATCCCAATAAAGAGATTATTTTGTAATAGAACACCCTCTACAGCGGTATAATAGTGGCCGAGGCGTTTGAGTTCTGATTTATTCTACCGAAGTAGCGTAGGTTTGAATCCTGCGCACCGTCCTCTCAAAGGATGTTTGTGGTGTCTTAGTTGTAGTTGGGTAATGGGTGGAACATGTTAGACCCGTTGTATAAAACGAAATGTGCTGAGCCAGAATAAGCTGGGTGAGATGGAAAAAAAGAACACCTTGTAAATTTATGATTTTAAGTACCTCCAGGACTTTTGTTTATTGTATTTTCTAATGAAAACCCGTACATTTTTAGTTTGTCGCATTGTTTCAATCGACTTTTTTACTGGAAATACAAAAATTCACCTTTTAGGTAGTGTATTTGCGGGAATGAAATTACCGTACAGGTGTTTTCAAAACAAATATTCATTAAAAAAATGCGGAGTATAATACTTGTACAACTTCTTATTTTTTAAATTGTGAAACGAACCTTTTGTTAGGCAGTGGTTTTTGTCTACTGTGAATATTACCTAAATGTATGATCAACAAATAAATATTTACAGAAGTATACGTAGCTTCTATCGGTTCTCAATAACATCTGGGCAGAATCATAAAGGTGTGAACGAGAGTCCGGACAGGCAAGTGTTTCTTGGAATGTGAGAAAACAAGGGGTAGCAGAGTGTTAAGAAGGGTCTAGAGAAAGCAGTGTTGCTGGTAGTTAGGCATATGCTTACATATCTTTAGCGTAATAACTAATGAATAGCGTTTGCGAACCTACTAACTGATTACGATGCATTTATCCTCTAAGCTGAAGCAAGGTGCGAATTTAGTGTTACCACTTATGTGTTTATATAAAGATGAGCTGCAATGGCAATGTAAGCAGTGGCGTTGCTGTCGAGGTTGTGGTTTATATCCCATGCAGTATTATATGTGTTTACCCGAATGATTACACATTATCTACTGGATATATACGGTTTACAAACGCTGGGCCCTATTATTATTATTATACAAGGTTGGTATGTCTTCGTAAGTAGTTGTTGGAAACAGTAGCACATAGAATATAGGTAGCTATATGAGTAGATAATGTGTGTGGCATGGTTAATCATTATTTACCTAATAATCATTCGGGAGACAGTCAGTCGACATAGGTTGCAACGAAAATGCGCCTACGCCGAATTATTATTATTATTATGGATGCAGGATAGCTTCGACCGACTTGTACGTGGAGGATTGGACACTAATTATATTTTCCACTTCGCATGTGAAGCTGAGGGGGAGACTGACTGGAGGTAGACCAATTGCCTGGATCCCTCTGGAGGATTGGTGCACCACAAGCTATGCATAACTGTAGTAATTAATATATGATTACGAATGTCTGCTGCCAAAGCAGCTAGCTGGCAGATGAACTTTTGTGTCCTGTTCGAATCCCAATCCAGGGGTAGGGGGCTGGAGGACCCCCGATGAGTACAATCGCTCAATATTTATTGACAGATCAGTAAGTCTGTGAGTTTTGATCGCATCCGCCGTTTGTTTACCCAGGAACTTCTTAATGAAATGCAAAAGCGTTAAAACCATATTTAAGTTAAAATTCACTAGTTTTTATTCGTCCCCCCCCCCCCCATGTGGTCTGCCCTAACACTTTTAAGGAACAAAATATGTATGAGAATAAAAAATAACTTGCATAGAAATTTTTAGCTTTTAGGTTTTTGATATGGCGTTTTAAAAGAAAAATATATATGTAATAGTGGTCGGCTGCTACAAATCACTCTAAAGTCAACAGTGTACAATTAAAGACCGTTACTAATTTTAACCACCACCAATATTTATTATTGTTTGGTATGTTTATAGGCCATGTTTCCCGAATTAAATGACATCATCCAGCGGTCTAACCTAAACAGATCACGGTCCATTCGGTAGTTAAGAATTTAATGTAGGTACTTCCTATACATAAGCTAAACACAAATGAATTTCCTTGAAAATAGAAATAATCGTATTAACGTGTACTTGTAAATATCAAAATTTTGGTGTTCCAAAATTGACGCGTTTGGCAAAATCCCCTTTACATATTCCTCGGGAAAGCGTAACTTGTTTTATAAATGTTGTAGTTTCATTGGGCTAAGTGTAAGTTATAATATCCGTAATGCTATGATTCTTTAATGACGCCCTCTAAGAATTTTTGAAAATTTTCACCAGTTACAGCTAATTTCCCTGCTACCTCAACCTTTACACATCGGTGACAAGTGTCAGTAGCAACAGAAAGATACGCGATAGCATCTATTAAATATTAAGTAGTAGGTACCGCCGTGGATTAGTAGTCAGCATGTAAGGCTTCTGCGCTAGAGGTCTGGGGTTGAACTGTCAGCACCGAAGGATTGCATTTTTAAAGGCCGTTGTCCTTCGCAAGGCAATTCTGACCATAGTAAACCTTGCTGGAGTAGAAGAATTTATGATGAGTTTGGAATGCAAAGAGTAGCCTAGAACTTCTATGAATGTCCGTGCAGGTAGTGCTGCATTTGCATATACAGTAGAAACTCGATTAACCGTCACCTTAGGGACCGGAACTATGACGGTTATCCAAATAGACGGTTAACAGAAATTATGCAATAAACGTACATATACATACATATATTTTACAACGTAAGTAGGATACAATAAACGTTAGATATCGAATAAGGTGTACAAACATACATACATACTATACAAAATAATTGGTCATCTTCGTCTGTTTCTTCAAAACTCGAGCTTTTTAAACGGTAACGTTCCGTATTTTACGGAGAAGTAAATCCCACGCGATGACGGATAACAGAGATAGACGGTTAAAAGAGTGACGGTTAATCAAGTTTCTACTATATTTAATAAACATGTAGTTAGGCCACCAATGTAATTTTTTTTACTAGATATTGGGCGAGAACGTAATCCTTTCTTTATGAACAAAAGAGCACTATGGCTATTAGTCTATGGTAATACTAACGATGTTATTACCATCGAAAAGAAAAGAAGAATTTAGGTAATTTTAAGAAGTGATTCATAATGACAAACTTTAATTACGTATGCAAGACTTTCTAACTTGCAAATTCATTAGTTCACCCTTCAACGCTAGTTACTGCTGTTATTTATTTACTTGTTCCTTTTAATTCAGTTTGAAGTTGAAGTAGATTTTTAAAATCAAAATATATCATGCCGCGTAGTATGTTGTTGTGAAAAAGCATAGTAAAGCAGCAAAAGCAAGAAGTGCTGTGCACAAGCGTAAGCATATTTTACAAATCATTGAAAATTCGGACTTCTGTGCCGGAAGACGGGCATGTTGAATATTTCTCTAAGTAAGTTTCCAAATATAAACTAAGCAGTATGCATGAATCAAATAATATTATGCAAGTAGTTTAGGTACCTATTGTTAAAAGAATCAAATTATTAATTTAACAAATGTTTGGTTGAAGTTGATACAAATACACATTTTTATATCAAAAGTCGGTGACATCATTCCTCGAAAACAAATTCAGTTTGATACATAAATGTGTATTTTCATAAAGAAAAATCGACGTGTGTCCGATCATTACATCCCAAAAACAGTTATTTCCATTTTAATGATTTTTTCCATACTTTAGCCGCCACTATGTAGGCTATTTATGCGAAACATCAAAATAATAATTACACGTCAGTGATTGTTTCATATCTCACTTTGATGTTTCTTAAAATGATATTTGCGCAACACTATATAAATATTTTACGGTTTTACAGTACCTATGCCTGAAGGAAATCTCCCTAACTTATGCATAGAACTTGCGGCTACACAAACACCCTCACCATCGTTGACTGGTAATGGCGTAGTTGATGTCAGTTATTTTATAAATCAAATTTGTAGACTGGCACACCATGATTCTTCGTGTACTTTGGGAAAATGAATTGGCTGAAAGAAACCCGAGTGGGTTTAATTTCACATTTTCATTACCGCTGCAAAGTGTGTAATAATGAAATGGAATTAAAAAGTCACAATTTTAAAAGCGATGTTAATCAGTCCTACGTTTGGGGTAACGCAGCTGTTGGTGGTGAATTTTGACAAGCCGAAGAGATATTTTCGGTATTGGATATCCCAACAATGTCAAAAAAACGTACAAAAAAGAAGAGGAAAACCTGCATTGTAGATGGGAGAAACTTCTATCTAATCAAATATATGAAAATCTCATGGAAGAAAAACGATTAGATACAGAAGATCGTGTGGAACAAGGAATTCCGTACATTACTGCTATTGTGGATGGAGGGTGGGCAAATCTTTCTTACGGCCAGTTATTCTTCTTTATCTGGGGTGGCGTGTATAATAGGACAAACAACCGAACAATGTTACTAAAATTGTTAACATTTTGGGAAGAATACACTTTGCCAGAATTAGAAGATCCTCGAATTTCCAAGGGGTTGAAAGATTTTTTTATTTAAACTGGATATTTACAACCTACTCTTACAGGGTATTAAGTAAATTTTTTTATGATGTAATTGTTGTGCGGGGAGCTCTAACCAGCGCTAGTCTCCCTAAAGATTACTTCAGTTTTGGTTGGGTTGTAGTACGAGGTCCAGTGGCCATTGTGGTTTGAGTCTTCTTGTAATACCTGGTTGGTTAGCAAGTTGTTCGATGAGCTGGTTAGGGTGTTCTGCCATGTTATTACTGTACTTGGTCGAAAGCCTCTTGATTTCGCTATCTACGTAAGGGACTCCTAGGTCGATATGAAGGGTGTCGTTTCTTATGTACCTGACGCATTGGTTAGCATGCGAAGGATCTTGGATTGAAATCTCTGTAGGATTTTTGTATGTGACGCTTTGGAGCATCCCCAGATCTAATCCGTAGGCCCATATTGGCTTCAGAATGACTTTATACAGTAAGATCTTGTTTGATAAAGAGAGTTGGGAACGTCTTCTAAGTAACCATGTCATTTGTTTGATTTTTAGGTCTAACTGCTTCCTTTTGTTTTTTATATGTGACCTCCAAGTGAGCTTTTGATCGAGGTGTATGCCAAGATATTAATGCTGGTTTGCACACATTCAGCACGTCTCGTGGTGAAGGTTACTTGTGCTGATTTCGTGCATTGAAAATAATTCTCCGCTTATGAAAGCAGTTTAGTAGCTAGTCAAGATGTTGTTGAAGATGTTCTACTGCTAGTTAAGGAGATCTATTGACTGACAGGATGGCCGTGTCGTCCGAAAATGTCGCAATTATAGTGTGGTCTGTGATTGGCGCATCTGATGTGTAAAGTAAGTATAGTAACGGTCCCAGAACGCTGACCTGCGGCACTCCAGACTTGATTTGATGGATGTCTGATACTGCATTGTTCATTTTGACTTGATAAGTTTTATCTGTGAGGTCTGAAATGAGTAGTAAGTATAGCTGACTGGGGAGGTGCAATTTAAGTTTGTATAACAAGCCGCTATGCCACACTTTAACAAATGTTTGTTTGATGTCCAAGAAAACGGCTGGGCACACACTCTTGTTCTCCATGCTTTCCATTATGTGAGTAATAATTTGGTGACTTTGGTGAATGGTAGAGTGACCTTCACGGAATCCAAATTGGTGCTAGGGAATAAGTTGATCTAGGTCTGCAGCTTGCATTAAGGCGCTTGAGTAGGAGTCGTTCAAGGATTTTGGAAAGGAGGAGGGGGGGTTGAAAGCTACAGCTAATGATTCTAGCCCAACAAAAAACCTTAAAACTGGATGAAACGTTTCCACTTTTTTTGTTTACTTATATTAGTAATTTTAGTAACAACCAATACAATACTATAATTATTATTATGTAATAATGTTAAAAGAAAATATGTATTTTTTAGAAAGTGTACCTAATTTACACCATGAATTATACGTAGAATTGTTATTTGTAAAACAGTGTTATGATAAAAAATGTATAAAATAGTAATGTAAAGAATGATTATATTGCGTCCTTTGATTAAATTACGCCTTTAAATAGTCTTATCAGGTAATAGAAATTTGCACTTGCATATTGCACCAGCAAATTTCTACCAACCTCCACAAACCTAGATTACTAGTATTAGTGTTGTAGTAACAGCAGGGGATAGTACATCATTGCCTTCAACTTTTTACTGTTTTACCCCAGTTATTCCTTTTCACTCTAGTGACTGTCCATGTTTCATTATCATAATTTAGTAATTTCTTTTGTATTTTTATCAACCCCACGTCTCATGGTCCACCGGCTGTTAATACGTACATCAAAGAATGTTAATCTTTAAAATAAGAAACATTTCCAATTTCCAAATAATAGCAGCCGGAGCTGACGGGGACTATGGACTAGTGATGAGCAAATACCAGATATAACGGAACAAATCCATTAAAAAAAAGAAAGTTTTATAAAAGAACTTCGTACCAATATTCAGACACAAAAAACACTACATGTGGCTAAATAATATGTTTGGATCCTGCAGGCGCGGCTTGAACATGATGACAATTGCATACGGTTGTTGAAAGTGTTTATTGACGTATTAGTGAGGTGTATGTCAAATTTCTATGTGGTTGCTTCTCTGTGTATGTACATACATACATACATACATACATACATAAAAATGTTTTTTATGGAGCTCGGAAATGGCTTTTACTGTAGAAAATATATAATATATAAAGAATGTCAGAGAACTTTCTGAAATTATGAGCAGCAGTATAGACAGCGTTCATTCCCATTATTCATACTTTTGGTTATCAGAAAACTGCCGCTCAGTGGATTCCACGACTGCTTACTGATGATCAAAAAAAATTTCGTTCGGCATTGATGCGCTACTAAGTTGCCAGTGATGAATCTTGGTACTATCACTATGAACCGGAATCGAAGCGTCAGAACATGCAGTGGAAGCATGAAGATGCTCCGATGCCAAAACAATTTCTGCAGCAAAAGTAATTTTTACCGTAGTTTTTATGATCAAGGTGTTTACTATTCTGGTTTTAAAGAGCCTCGTTTCAACATCAATGCTGAACAATTCGCGAACACCTTACAACGTTTACATTTCACCATCACCATCAAGAATAAATGTCCTAGTAAACACACGAGCGGTGTCATTCTGTGCATGATAATGCTCGTTCGTATGTAGCCCGAGTAATTCAAACATGCTTATGCATATGTGTTGAGAAGTATTAGAACACCCGCCTTGCAGTCCCGATTTATCGCCATGCGATTTTCATGTCTTTGGCCCATTGAAATGATCTTTAAAGGGACAGCGATTCACTTCCGTTAGAGAATGGTGTCGTCAAAAGCCGCAAGAATTTTACCCAGAGTGTGTTATGTAAGTTTGACTAAATTTTTAGAACTCTTTTAATGCACTTTGCAGTAGTAATAACAAAATTAGAAGGATGCTAAACCAGGTGAAGATGTGACTAATCAAAGTTTTCCATCTGAATAATTTAGTGCACCATGCTAAACAACCAGATTGTGTTACCTGAGCTATACTAAATTTTTGAAATTTGTTGTGCAATTTTACGCAGCAGTAGTAGCAAAATTATAAGGACAAGGTGAAGATGTGGCTAACTAAATTTTACCATCAGAATAACTTAGTCCACCATGCGAAAGAACCAGATTGTGTTGTTTAAGTTTTACTAAGTTTTTGGAATTTTTTAGTCCAACTTTTTGCAGAAGTAACAAGATTACACGGACGCTAAATAAGGTGAAGATGTGACTAATCGACTTTTACCGTCTGAATAACTTATTCCACTATGCTGAAGAACCAGATTGTTTTGCCTAGGTTTTATTTAATTTTTGGAAATTTTGAGTGCAATTTGCAGCAGTAGCAACAAAATTACAAGAACGCTAAACAAGGTGAAGATGTGCCTAATCTAATTTTACTATCTGAATATCTTAGTCCACTATGCTAAAGAACCAGATTGTGTTGCCTAGGTTTTACTTAATTTTTGGAAAGTTTTAGTGCAATTTTCAGCAGTAGTAACAAAATTACAGGAACGCTAAACAAGGTGAAGATGTGCGTAATCTAATTTTACCATCTGAATATCTTAGTCCACTATGCTAAAGAACCAGATTGTGTTGCCTAGGGTTTACTTAATTTTTGGAAATTTTTAGTGCAATTTGCAGCAGTAGTAACAAAATTACAAGAACGCTAAACAAGGTGAAGGTGTGACTGAGCTAATTTTATCATCTGAATATCTTAGTCCACCATGCTAAAGAAGCAGATTGTGTTGACTAGGTTTTACTAAAATTATGGAAATTTTTAGTGCAATTTTCAGCAGTAGTAACCAAATTATAAGAACGCTAAACAAGATGAAGATGTGACTAAGCTAATTTTACCATCTGAATACCTTAGTTCACCATGTTAAAAAATCAGATTGTGTTGCCCAAGTTTTACTACATTTTTGGGCATTTTTAGTGTGATTTTGATTTGTCGTTCAAGGGGTGAAGGGCTATTGAAAATTATAAAAAATCAACATTTCCGATTTATACTACTAATGATGAAAAGTATTCTAGAATGTTTAGAACCAGCAGATAAAATTCTACAATATCGAGAAGTTGGTATAACAGACTGTGTCGTAATAATAAATGCAACTGTGGAAACTATGAACAACAAGAGAAACGACGATGTTTTTAAAGACATGACAGAAAAATCACAGCAGCTGTTGACAGAAAGACGGTGAAGAATTTGAACAGCAAAAGAAAACGGAAAGAGAACACGCTCCTAACAGACTTCCATGTCACTGAAAAAAATAGGTTTTCGCTTCAGTATCAAATCGGTTATTTTATTCGATAATTGATATAGTTCTTGAAGAAATTAACCGTCGCTTTAGTAACAATAAAGTTCTATTACAAGTAGTAGATGCTGAAAAACTCGATTTTGACAATCTACCTTATCTTCGGGATCTTGGAGTTTCAGTTGCATCCAGAGAAGAATTGCAAATTGTAAAAAATTATTTAAAAAAGATCGAGCAGCCAGATTATTTTAAAGAAATTGTGGAATAACGCGTTTCATATGAGGATACTTACAAATTATTGGCAACCGTAAAAATATTTCCCTGGAGTACGGCTGTGTGCGAATCCACATTTTCAGTTTAGTTCTAACGCACATCGCACAGTCCAAAAAGACGTTCAACGTGCCACGGTCGACAAGCACATTTAATATTCTTTGCCTTCGAAAAAGATCAATCGAACAACATAAATTTTGATAAGTTGCTATATTGTTTTAATAATGCCCGCAATATAAAATGGCAATTATTTTAATTTAACTCTGTGTGTGCATAAATGCAACATTGTGTAATACATTATGTATGTGTGCGTATGCAGGTATGCTCATAATCTCATGTTTTCCTTTTTACCTCGTAAATTGTAATGTACTGTTTACGTTAATTGTTGATTTTGTTATAGTATTGTTTTAAAACTTAGAACATGTTTAAAACTTTTATTTTTATAATAAAGTATTATACTGATCCAACAACCAACAGATCTTTTCACTAAAGTTATCTATATAGAGACCAATAAGTAATTTAAATATTAGACAAAAATGTGCCTTTCCAAATATTTCCACAGTCTCCCCTGACAATTTTAAAGATGTGTATGCCTAAAGGAAATAATAATAATAAGAACAACACCGTTGGAAATTTATATGTTTTACATTAACAAATGTATAAAATACTTTATTGAGGCATAACAGGTTTACTAAATTAGTCCAACGTTGCTCGTTATCTAACATGCATGCCGAACGTTGCCTATTAATAGACCATGTCAAATTCACTTCTAGCATGGCAAAAATATATCACAAAATTATAATAATTGTATAAATACTATGCAATTACTATAATTGAATAAAATACATATTATAAAATTACAATAATTGAATAAAATTATACCAAGTTTTCGACAGTAGAATATTTGTTTTACAGGGTGATGGGTTTGTTTATTCTAAAATAACTCATACATTGATATATTTCTTACACGGAAGTTATGTAATTAATTCGTTGCTTACATACAACATACATACTACTATTTTTTGTATGTAACAGTAATTTTTGTTGACCCTATGATTAATACGTTTTGTTATGATGACCTTCATTATTAATACGAAAAACAGACATTCTTGCTACATTTAGATTAAAAGGGGTTTCCACTTAATATATACAATAAAATACATGTTTAAGAATGAAAATCTTTTTTTTTTTGATAGATGAGCGGAACGCCTGCAAACAACACAAATATAAGATATTCAAAAATTCTAAATGTTAAAGGTACAGTTAAAAATTTTCTGTAATTATGCTACTCCTGTGATTTAACAAACTCGAACCAAGTGAAATAAATCATTTTCTGAATAATAACGGTTTGGTAAATTTGGAGGGAATCAAAATTTGCAGGAATGTTTGCTTTGATAGAAGGCGGTAGAAGCTTCTAGAATGTTGCAAGATCTATAATATGAGTCATTTGGTTGTTCTGGGGTCGTGGAATTGGTAGCAGAAGACTGGAAATAGATGTCTAGAAGATTCGGTCAGGGTCTAAAACGCAAAACAACTCTTTGGTATGACCGTTGTATTATCAATTGTGCTTTATGTATGCGCACTTCTACACCAAGTGACATTAAAAACGACCTCTAGAGGGCCACTGGTATCCCAAATACCTTGTGGTGGTGAGCTTTACACTGAAGGGATTATCAAGGAGACGTAAGTTTGGAGATAGGTCGGACATGGTCTGGGCAGGCATAATTCTACACAACAGAACTGACCCCGCAGCCAGAAACACTACATGCTGTGCAATATTGCAGACTATGTAGTATCTGCAGCCATAGGTATGACCTTAACCATAGGCTAATAAATTTATTAGCCTATGCCTTAACTAGAAATTTCTTTGAAGAACTGCGCATTAGAGTTCCGACTTGAATACGATTGAATGATTAGCTTAATACGATGCGCAGGATCAGTCCTGTGATCCCAGAAACTACTGAAGAATTAACACTTGCATTTGCACAAGTATGGGAGGATATTCCGTAGGACTATATCTTATGGCTTATTCCTGCATACGCGGGACCCGCGGAAGCCACACACCTTATTCCGTGTTATTTTCCTGGATAGCGCATAAACGATAACTAATTTACAATTGTTGTAACAAGTTGTTGTACAGTTAACCACATTTTACTTTTTATTTCAGTGTGAATCTGTTTGTTGTATAAAATTTTGTTGTAAAAGACCTTATAGATACGGAATTACATTATTTGTTTTTCATAATATTTTTTGTGGTTCTTTAACTACTTACGTCACTAGAATCCGATTTAGTTAAACACAAGAGATATACAGGGTGATTACTTTATCTTGTAACATGTAAGTAGGCTACACTCATTACAGCTGTTTGTATTCCATAGGTATCTTAGTAAACTTTACATTGTTTACATAAATAAAAATCCTAGTAGTTACGTTGGATGTACTAGGAAACTACAATGAAACTATTTACTAATAAATAAGGTGCAGTTTTACAATAGGTACATTTACAAGAGAGAAAAACAGTAACTAATTATGTAATAAATATTCAAACTGCCGTCCACCTTGCTGTTCAAATATGTTAATCCGCAGGAGAACAGAATTTCTAAGATGAGTTAGCATGTATGGAATGATTGACCTACATGATTCAATAATTCTTTCACGTAACTCTTCCACGTAACTCTTTCTGCGGTTCCATGGGAGTTTCGTAAACGTCGTTTTTTACTTTACCCCACAAAACGAAATCTAACAGACTAAAATCCGGACTACGTGGAGGCCAAGGATAAAGTGAACCTCTTGCAATTAACTTGTTATGGAAAATTTCATCGTGGTAATTTCTTACAATTACATGGAAGTAAGTAAGTGCTCCTTCATTTTGAAACCACATAAGCTGTCTAACACAAAGAGGAATGTTTTCTAAACGTTGACGCAAATATTTTTTCTAAAAAATGTAAATACTTTTGCCCATTTAAACTGTCCTCAATGAAGTGGGACCAACGATAAAGTTGTCAAAGATACCACATCACACATGTATAGTAAAATGTTTTTAAGTGCGCTTGCCGAACCCAATGTGGGTTATCTTCTGAATAGAAATTGTGTCTATTTACAAACCCATTGTTACTAAACGCAGCGTCGTTATAAAATAGAATATTTCTTAAGAACAATCGATCAGTAATAACTTGGTTTTTAAAAAATTCGAAGAGAATCACTCGGCGTGGGTAATCATTTTCAGTAAAACCTTCCACTAATGTGACGTAAGGATGAAATCGGTTTGTTTCTAAAATGGTAAATACTGAACTTTGGCTAAAGCCTACAGTTCTTGCAACTGCTCGTTGGCTTATATGGAGATTACTAATTACTTGTTCGATGACTGCCGTTTCAGCTTCTACAGTTGTGAGATGTCGTTGCCTTACCTTTCGCTTGGAAAACTATCCATATTACCGCAAATTTCTTTCCAAACGCTTAAAGGCATTATGTAGTGGGGTATCTTTGTGCATATCGTCGTACTGCTAAGTCCCCCCCCCCCTGCATTCTTCAAAAATCAACGTAATATCCGTTTTCTCGCTATTAGAATACAGATTGAAACTGATTGTTATTACTACAAGAATCTATAGAAATCTACAACTTTGTACAGAAGTTTGTACAGAAGTTTGTTCAGTTTTGACAAAACA
>JABXWE010040465.1:0-23216 GCA_014611495.1 Limonius californicus | reverse complement strand
TCTGTTTTAAAGATATGAACTTTAACACTCTCGTACAAGAAAACTAAGCTCCAAATACCTACTTTTTTTTGAAGATTTGTATTAAGCATTCATAAAGGAAAAATTCTACCTGAAGCTTTTAAGGCATTTAAAGGACACCCTGTATATGCTCATTAACTTAAATGTATATTCGGCCCTACAGTATTTAATGAAATAGCTGTTGGATCGCCACTGGACAGAGTTGCCCACTAAATCGATTTCAATGAAATATGCTGGTGTCTGAAATTGGATGCCCGTGCTTTTCGGATTCAATTCGGGGCGCTAAGAAAATGCGAAAATTAAGAGTAGAATTTTTTTCGATTGCACTTCCCTATCGAGTGATTGATAAAAAAGTAAATAATAAGTTTTATCGCCGGTTGCTCTATTTAGTTGTGAAATATAATTCAACTACGTGGCTATGGCGGTGTCATTGTTTTTATTTTATTTATTTAAATTATTAATCTTCCTGTCAAATTAGCAAGTATCATTATTTTCATTTCCTTCTGCTATTTTTGTTTAAAATGGAACGATACTATTGTAATAGAGATTACATCGATGTGTTGAAAGTATTAGGTGCGTGTAATGACAGTGCCACTGGTGCGGCTGGGGCATATGCGGAAAGGTTTCCAAATCGTCGGCAACCTAATGCAAAATCTATAAGACGTGTAAAACAAATATTACTGGAAATAGGTAATTTAAATCCTCAAAAAATCAGATTGGACTTCAACATTACCTACATTAAAAGTCGATAAAGAAGAACAAGAAGTCATTTCCAGAAAGATACGATTCACAGGTTATTAAGGAGGAATGGTCTGCATCCATTTAGGTCTCAAAAAGTTCAGGTTTGAATGACGGGGAGAGGAAGCTTCAATTTTTGTAGATGGTTGTTGCATAGCGTAAACAATGACCGACATTTCATTTAAAAGATTCTGTAGAATGATGAATCCACATTTACTGAGATGGGTATCATAAACACTCATAACCTGCAAGAAAGGAGAGATGAAACCCTCACTTAATACGCAAAAGATCCTATCAAAGACGATGGTAAATAAACATTTGGGCTGGGTTATTAAATAATAATGCAATTAGTCCACACATTTTGCGTCTTAATTCAGCTTTGTTACGTTCAATTTTTAAATGAAAATTTCCTTGAGAGGTGGATTGGAGGACCTGTACCCTTACTATTGCCTCCTAGATCACCAGATCTAAATCCGTTGGATTTTTTTTCTGGGGCCATTTAAAAGAAAATGTTTACGGCGAATCTGTTGTGAATCCTGAAGATGGTAGCTCGTATTAATGCTGCTGTAGCATCACTGAATGAAAATATGCTACAAAGGGTTCGTGTTTCCACGATAAATCGCGTGAATGTTTGCCTTGAAGTAGGAGGCAACCTATTTTTACTAATATTATTCGTTTTTATACAAGTGTAATTTACATGATAAATTTTTGTTTTTTATCAATATCTCGATAACGAAGGACAATTGGAAAAATTTCCACTTTAAATTTTGTATTTGTTTTAGCCCCTTAAATCAAATTCGCAAAAATGCGGGTGTCAATTGTAAGCCACCCTATACAGAGTTTTGTTGAAATTATCATTCCTTTTCGTTTGTTTAGAAATTTATTCTTCTGTGAATTTAGATATGTGTGCCGCAAAAATGTTCTTCGGAAAATGTGCCGCGAGTGTGAAAAGATTGAGAAACACTGGTCTACGGATTTACTTTTGCATTGAACTTGCGCATATATAATGTTTATTATGTGCATCGAGTGAATCGAATACGATCCTAACAATTAATTAAAACTTCAGAAACCATATAAATTACATCAATTACATTGAATCAAAGTTATGTAGTTTATTCTATAATTTTCTATTATTTCTTTGACAGACGGACAACAAATGAAATATTTCGATTTTAGTTTTTGCATAATCTCTCTTAGTTTAAAAGAACGTGAATATTGCATTTTAAGCTAACTGTCAATGCGCTTTAGAACTGGCTAATCACAACATAACGGTGTAGGAGCTACCGAAATTATGCTACTGTAAATCGATTTACTTCTCCACATTTCATAGATGATAAAGTTAGTGGTGATGAAAAACTTTAATTTTTTGAATAATGAACCAAAATTTAATTATAAAATAGAAGTTATGACTTCAAATAGAAAAAATAAGGTTTATTTGTGATTGTCTTGTAATTTATAACTTTTACAAAATATCTGTTTGAACACATATAAACTTCAGTATGGGGGCAACACATCTAATATATTAGACTTATTTATATTTTTCTCCTTAAATTGTAATTAATTTTTTAAGATCGAACTAACAATTTTGAATAAAAGCCATTGTAACTTGGACATTTTTACTTCTTTAGTTCTTAAACTTCCTCACTTTCAGTGGGTGTTTCCAATTACAACCGCTTTTAGTAGATTGTGATTACTCAAATAATAACCACAAAATCACTAAACTTTTTAATACGTATTAGACTTTTGGGTATCTTCATAGGGTCCTTTATCTTTATTTCAAAAATATATGATACTTTATGGCTAACCCCAACATGAAGCGATTTAGATACAAACCTATATAGACTGATTATTGATTCATTTGTCATGCCGCTGACTTGCTTTAGTTGTTTTCTGTGATAATGTGTTTAACAAATGCAGTTTAATGAAGACGTCCATTAAACAAGTGTAAATGGAATTATACGAAGGTGTGAGAGCTATGAAGCAAAGCAAAATAAATAAATAATTCGTACTAGCTGCGTCGTAGAATCGCAATTAATAAATCTGAAGGTTATGTTTTTAAAATTAAGATAAGATAAACATGTTCAAGTAATCGAAATAATTATGATATAAGGGAAAATAATTGATTTTGTTTCTAATAACAAACACAGCTAACAACTAAAACGTACAAGGTATGTTCAAATTTATACAGGAAAGCGTTGATAATCCTGTATTTATCATACACACTTTTTTGGGTGACTATTGGTAGTAGTGACGGGCATATCTCAAATGAAATCATTCGAAATATTCGATTATGCATATATCTCGAGATATCTCGAGATGCTAATTATTCATTCGGATGATAAAATCTTCTCGAATATGGTCCTAGCGACGCGCACATCTCGACTAAACAATTCGAAATATTCGGTTATATATGCATCACCAAGACAATTATTAGAATGATACAAATTTCTTGGATTACTTTCGTTTCGTTGTTCGGCTGGTAATCGAAATATGGTTTGTGTCGGTATATAATTTGAGTAGTATTAGAATGAATTTGTAACTCGAGAAGTTATTGAACGATAAACTGCAAATGTATTTGACTTGTTTTGTATGATGGGGATGCATGTTCAGCTGAAGTTTTTATAATTTCGCACCAGGCAGGCTTAAGTTACGATTATTTATTTCCACTTTTAGATACTTAAATTCAAAAATATTAATTATAGAATTTTTTAGATTGATTATTATTCAATTAAATATGTTATTGTCATAAACTAGATAAATTAATAAAATAATTTCAGCCATTTATGACACTGTTTAAACATAGCAAATAAACCATATTTTTGATCTTAATCAGTCACGATTATTTGTAATCAGTCCGGCTTTTCATATTACCTTTCTGTTTATAAAATTAAAACCATAAAACGGCCATTTACAATCAGGTTAATCTTACAATATTCATGAAATTTATATAAATGCGTAATAGAATAATAGAAATTTATTCGAATGATTTATTTTTTATTTATTTAATCGTGTCGAATGATTAATTCGAATGAATATTTCGATTAAAATCATTCGATTTTTGAAATCATTTGATTATGCCCATCACTACTTAGTAGTATATTCAATATTGTACACTACTTTTGGTATGAACACGTGAAAGTGGTCTCTGCAATCTGGCAGAGTCACATTTTTAATTAGCAGTTAAATGCCAACTTATTAATTTTCTGTTTATTTTGGAATAGAAAGGTACACATTTTTTGACTGGAAGGGAACTATAAGATGTTCTCAACATGAGTTTTATTTAATGCATGCAATGAGCATTTGCAATTTTAGTCTAATAGCCCGGGAAGTGTATAAAATATTATAGTGCTGCGAAATTGTCAAATATCAAAGTCTTCTGAATCATATAACAAAAATCTTGTTTCAATTTGAATACTCCTGGTATTTACAAATAGTTATACCAGGAAAGATTTACACGGAATTTTATATTTTCAGTTAAATAGCAATTTGTAGGAATACGGTGCAGTTACAGACTATATTTAGATATAATTTGTTATCGTCTGATAAGAAATATAATAGTTGGCAATAATAATAAATCTTCCTACAAATTTTGGTTACTAAACCTCCAAGTCCAATCAAGACAAGATAACAATAATTCAATGGCTTAAAAAATCATACTCATTTCGTATTTTAAAATTATAGGTTGAAGCTGATGCGGGCCCCAAATGCTGCAGCTGAGAACAATTTATGAAAATGGATTGATGTCAGTGGATAGGCCAACAAATCAATATTCGAAATAACTCTTTGAACAAAGTGATATGGATTACCTAATGTAATTCACAAATTGCGATATGTTTCACAGCAAGAATGGATATACCTGTGCAATACAAAACCGTTAAAGAAAGAACAGAAGAGAGAAAACAGATCCATAACCGGTGGTTTAGGGAATATTTTGCCTTCGAGAGTTTCTATACTTGTAATTCCAGAAGGATACTACTTTAACCTTAGAAATTTGCTGGAATATGAATTGATAATAAGATGTACACCAAAGTCCCCAGATCTCAAACTGATAAAAATACAGCTTGAATCCACGAAAGCGATTCAGCTTGATATCTGAGTTACTTTAAATGTTATCAAAATTATTTTTTGATAGATTGCAATAGGCAGTGACTCCAATGTATTTTTGCTCTATTCTGACGAGGGTCAATAATTTTTAAAAAATCATTCTAAAAAATTTTTTGAATTATCTTTTGGTGTTGGTCACTTTTAGAATATTGTTCTATGTAATGTTCCATTTTCTAAAATCGTTTACTTTTAGAGCTCTTCTAAAATATTTAAATACTTTTCCTGAAATTGGTCAGTTCAAATTAGTGCGATACTAACATAATCGAAAATAAAACAAAGAAAGGCTGAGGTCACATACAAGCAAAACAGAGTTGCGCCGATACTGTCGTCCGAAGTACTTTTAAATGAAGCATTTCGCATTTACAAATTGCTTTGTGTTAACTGCTATCAATTCTAGCCATTAGGGCGTTAATGTGTTCATTTGAAATCACCTTTAAAAATAAATAAAGAGCCCAATTTGCTGCGTATCATTATTATACGTAATAACAACATTGAAACAACAAAGAAAACCGGATATTCCGTAGCAGTTATTTTCTATGTATGTAGATTTAGTTTGTTGCTAATGTTAACAGTATTAACGTGCAGTTTTAGTAATATAATATAATTAAGAAAATAGTAATTTAATAATTAATATGACGATTTAGATTATTTTGACCATATATTAAATACTATTGCGTCCATTATTGAAGCCTTTCGTTGACACGAAGCAATTAGTTTCCGTTGCTTGTTGTTTAATGACTTACTAACACTATTCATTTAAAAAAATCGTAAAAGGTAACACATTAGTCAGAGCCTTATGCAGAGTTATTGTTAATTTGTAAAATTCTGCTAATTATTGTCATCAAAATCCTACTTTAAACACATTTTAAAATTTCAACTGCTCGCTGACCGGTTCAATTTTTGTTACAATTAATTAAATTTGTTTAACAATCCATGCGTCCTACGGTTCATTCTCATCCCAACCTTCGCGGAAGAAACATCGCTGGGACAAAGTCTCAATCAACTGAAAATAAACAGCTATGCACTTTGTAGGTACGCCAATTACAATAGTATACCTTATTAACTATTTAAAAATAAATTCAAGTTTCCAAGTATTGGCATGAGTTCAAACATTTAAATACTTTAAAATTGAAAATTTGCCTTACAGAAACTTATACAAATTAAAAGATATAGGAATTATAAAAGCACCTTATTTTGTTGTTAGCGCATAGGTATAGAGTAATTCAATAAACGTTGAAAAAGCGATAAAAGCAGGCAGAAAAGTGCCATCTAAGTGATATCAGCACGCCACTTTAGTTGTATTTTCATGAAACTTTACGAAATCATCATCTCTTACAAAAATACCACACCAAAAATCGAAAGCAAACGTTAAACAGTTCTGGAGGAATAAAGAAAAAAAGTGCTTCAGCCGTGATATTGTATGTTTTAGAACACGTTATAACTTCGCAAACTAAAATTATACATCCGTTTAATAGAATATTTTTTAAGATTTTTTACTCTTCCTTAAATTTATGGCACGTATTGAAGAATCATCCTCTACAGATTTATGATAGCATCCGCTGTTTCTAAATGCAAATAGCGCAAATAGCTCACAATTAGCTAAGTATACAAATTTGTTCCTAGTGTTAGTTAAATATTAATCAAATTCCGATCACAATGAAAGATACTAGAAGAGTTTTTTATGTCATCTACCTAAGTACGAAGGAAACAAGTTCGAGAAAAGCAAAATTTTATTCTTCAACATAAGAACCATTAACGCTTACACACTTATTCCATCGTTCGCCTTCGCAAAAAATTCTTTTGATAACTCTGCGAAATACGACTCCACAGATTTTTTTAAGTCCTCATTCGACAAAAAACGTTTTTTGAGGTTTGGAAAGAGATAATACTCACAGGGGGCGAGATCGGGACTGTACGGTGGATGTTGTAATTCCTCAAAGAAGCAGAATTGCTTCTTTAACGCTTCGTGCTTTATGCACCCTGTAGTTATCATGCAGAAGCACAGTTTCCTGGGCAAAACTGTTAAGTCTTTTCTCGCGTATATCTGGTTTCAAATTGATTAATGTTTATTTGTAGACATTCCCCGTTATTGCAGACCCTTTTGGCATATACTCAACCCATAAAATCCTTTCAGCATCCCAGAAAACTGTGTCCATCAGTTTTCCCGCTTGTTTCTTTATGGTCTCCTGTGTTCGTCTTTCAAGAGGTCTTCCGCACGTTGGGCCATCCTGAAAGGACTCTCTCCCCATTTGAATTGCTTACAGGACGAGCTATTTTCCCCATACACAGCCACCATTGTCTCATGGATATTCTTTGAATTATTGCCTTCTTTCGACAGAAACTTTATGGCGCTTCTGTGTTCAAATTTTAAATCACTCATTTTTGCACCTCTAACTCTATACAGAAATCACAAATCTTAAGCGAGTTATATTAAACGTGGAGGATACACTCTAAAATGTCACAGAGACTTAACATAATAAATTTATTACTATAGTATTTTGCTTCCAGAGCTATGTAGATAAACTAAAAAACTCCCCTCGTATACTGTTTTATTTATTTCCTTTAACTTCCACTTCATAATCTTCTGCCAATTTTGCTTCATTCGGATATCGTTCAGTTTGTTGAAACATAATGAACAATACATATCATAAACATAATATTACCCCTAAACATTAGCATTTTTATATTGTAATCAACAGTGAACTTGTATAAATACTAAATTGTATTACTACGCCGTTATCTTAAGTAAAGGCCTTTTTGTTGTTTTAATACTTTGTCAAAGCTGCTTCAAATTTGATACGAACTAAATATGATTAATTACCTGACGTTGGGATAAGTGCTCGTTTTACAAGTATGTGCTATGTTTCATAGCCGTCTTCCTCAGATACTGACCTGAAAAAAAAGAAAATACGTTACAATTTGCTTTTCATGAAGGTTAATGTACCATAAAATGAACTGATATGAAGTTCCACACAATTTTCGCTCTGTAAAACTACGCAAAAGCTGCCAAATAAGAATTGTAAAAGATATTTTTAGCAAATCGGCAACAGAATTTTAACAGAAATATTAGGAAAACGCAACAATGTAATATTTAGTAAATATATTAAAACTGTTTATATGCTTATATACTTCATTTACACAATAACCTTGATATTTTATTTAACATGTGTAAAATTAAAATAATTCATAATAAGAACATATAGGTATTATGTATACAGTGTGTCCTGTAAGTAAAGGGATGCAGTTTAAATATAGCTTCCTGGGCTGAAATGGGACCGATTCAACTAAACATAGCTTAGTACAAAACTGTTTCCATAATTAGTCACGGGCGCTTTAAAGAAGGAAAAACATAATATTGTGCATCTATGAGTTAATTAATATTTTATTATTTTTTATTAATAAATGCCAAATAATTCTTAAAACTTAGTTCAAAAAATAACACACATACGGCGTTGTACGGCCACCCAGTAAACATATCTGAACTTATCTATAATTACAAATTAAATTACCGACGTACATTAAGTTGTTATTATGCTATGTTAAGAAGCAGCAAATAAATATTATAGAAAAGTCATGTACTTCTAAGAAGAAAAAGGAAAATGGGGTATACCGAAAATGGTGCATGTGTTTGCTAACCTCTACGTTGACAGTAGATCAGATAAAAATATTAACTTTATTAACTAGAAATTACGTTACTAAAAATCCCTCTATTTATCCATGTTTTCTAGATGAAAAAGTTGGTGCGAATGGAGAATATTCAGTTTGTGATTTATTAAGAAGAATTTAATTATTAAATTATTTATGAATTGAAATAGAAGAAATAGATTTATTTGAGATTGTGCCTTTATTGATAATTTTTTTACATATCTCTTTAACCACACATAAACTTCAGTATGGCGGGCAGGATCTAACATATTAGATTTATTTATATTTTTTTCCTTTATTTGTAATTAATTTTTTTTAATCGGTTTACCCATTTTAGATACAGTCGACATTTTTACCGTTTTAGTACTTATACTTCGTCATTCCTAGCGATGGGTATTTCCAAATACAACCACTTTTAGTAGATTATAATTACAGCGACACGAAAGGTGCCAGATCTTACAACGAATAATGCAAGGAAGAAAAATATCCTGGCTTTAAAATCTCAGGAATGGTATGGAAAAAGTATCATAACGCTTTTTCGATCTGCAGTATCGACTTCCACTGGGAGATGGAACAGAAGAAGAATTACTCAACTAATACCCACAATATCACAACTACAAATAATTATTAATTACTCAACGCTAAATGTAAGAGGAGAGTAGGTATATAGGATGTTTAAAAATATGTTCGGATATTTTACCCACTTATAAATCTTATCAATACAAACAAAAAAAAGTCGTAATACACATGGGTTCGAAAATCAACCGTTTTCGAGATATGGAGTATTTTTAAGAAAATAAATATTGCTTGTTATTTCACTAAGTTCCCCACCCATTAAATCAAATAGCCGTATAAATAAAACATTTTAATTACAAATTATTAAAGTAGATATTCTACATGTCCTCCTTCCATTTGTACACATCCTTCGCATCTCCGCAAAATGAACGCCGCATTCTTTCAAAGATTCTCGGATTCATACGAACAGTCTGCCAGGCATGTTCTATTCGTTCCCGCCATTCGTTCAAATTATTCAAAGGGCTTAAATAAACTAACGACTTTAAATACTCCTAAATACAAAAGTCGAGCGACTTGAGATCAGGAGATCTAGGTGGCCACACAACTGAACCCTTCACCCTATGCACCTGCCGTTGTAATTTTCGTTTAGGAAATTACTGACCATGATTGAAAAATGTGCAGGAGCCCCATCGTGCAACAACCACATGATCATTCTGTGAATGAAGGATACATCTTCTAATAATAGTGGGAAGGCATTAATTACGCAAAAAGTCAAGATGTAATCCAGTCAAACGGTTCGGAGGAAAAAATGGTCCTATTATATGGTCTCCAAAAACACCAAGCCAAACGTTAATTGAAAATAGTTGTTGATAAGTCGATTCAACAATAGCATGGGGGTTTTCTTCTGACCAAACATGGTTGTTGTGGAAATTACAAACACGATTTCTTGTGAAACGAACTTCGTCAGTAAGTAAAACTTCACTAACAAAGTTTGCGTTTTCCGCGACTCTTGTCAGTGCCCATTGGCAAAACACCAGAATTGCAGCATAAGCAGCCACAATAAGAGCCTGTAGCCTTTGAATATGGTATGGGTATAATTGCTTATCACGTAACATTTTCCAACTTAGGGAAGCATTAATATTTGTTTCGGCAGAAAATCTTCTAGTACTGGTACCTGGATTTTCATGAGTCCTTAAAATGATATATTCCGCTTCAGGAATAGAAACGGATATAGACCGATCACCGCCACCGTTTCTTAATTTAAATACGCCAACTTCGGAGAAACGTTGATGCAAATTTGTAGAAAATTTGTCTCACGTAAGTGCCCGTTTCGGAAATGTTTCGGCGAACAAGGGACGTGCTTCTTAAGAATTACCATTGGCCTTACCATACATAAAATACATATCTGCCATTTCCGCGTTGGTATACATGTTCTAACAACAACAATAACAATATTGACACCTACAAAAATTCAAACAAATGTTTTTTATGCACTTCCATAGCAGCGTGATAAGTACGATTTTCCACTCCTACTCTGCGTAAATAATTTGGTTCCATATCGAAAACGGTTGATTTTTGAACCCGTGTTTATTACGACTTTTTTGTTTATATTGCTGAGATCTATAAGTGGGTAAAATATCCGAACGTATTTTTTATACACCCTGTATATAATAAAACGACGAACGAAACCTTTTACCTATCTCTTCTAAAGAACTACACGTAATTGTTTACCACGTTTTCTTTCAGCAAAATTTAAAATTTTGTTTGACTAGAGGTGTATTATAGTGGCTCCTACAGCTTTCCCTCTATTAATTACCGCCTTGGTTGTGTTCAAATTCCTTTAAAATGCAGTTCTCATCTTGGTTTCACCAACAAAAGGTTCGCATTCCGGCCAGGGTAACGTTTTAAGAAATCTATATAAATAAGTCTACGATTTTAAGTGAGGATTGTGTGCAAATGCGCTATTACCTATCAGAAATTAATCGTATACGTCAGAACAGTAAGGCAAAATTACAGATTCTCCTCTAAAATATATCTCTTTTAAATAAATTGACATAAATTTCCCAAATATTTAATATACAATTTTTATCATTTCAACTATAATTTGTATCGGATATAAATTTAAATCTCTAATATATATATAAAGAGTTTAAACACACAAAGTGCTAACCATTGTATCATAAAGTTTGTGCTAAATATAAATACCGAAACGCTGTTTGAGCGCAAAAGAAAGAGTAAACGAATAAGTTCAATTCCTATGTGAAATCTGTAAAAACTTCTTCCAAGAGAGCAACAGGTTGAAAAAACGTTTCATGTTATAATAACAAATATGCAATTTTCATAATGATGTTGAGTTCCCAGTGTATGGTTCGATGTTATAAATTAAAACCGAAAGGTTATTTTTAATGTACGTCGGCAGCGTTGAGCCAAAAACGAAAAACATTGGAAAGGTGATCCGAAAATTCCTGGAATAGGAGAATCCACCAACAAGCTCGTAATTCGAGAGAAGGCAGTTTTTGTCTTGGCCGGCTATAATAACCAACGTACGTGTTCTCGCAGAACACGAGATACCACTTATCGCTGCTACCGGCTACAGCGGTTATTACACTAAAAATTCGACAAGGAGATCTCCAAATTCCATCGAATATTGCTTAAACAAGCGAGTGTAATATTGGCTTTATAATTTATTTATACGCTAAGTGAGTACGACTCGCAGTGGAAAATTTAAGATAAAAGCAATGTTTTGTTTAACTGTCGATACTATCGTCCAAGGATAAAATTCGCCAGGGACGAACTGTAGAGAAGCTTGTTAGCAATATATTTTATTACTTCACTGCTGCTTTTGATCAAATCTTACCGCGTGTAAATTACTACCAGCTAAAAGTTTCATGACAATATTAAACGAAGGGAAAGGGGGATTTTAATAGTTGCATTATGCTTTATAATTTTCATGGAGTTAATACATTTTGACTGCTAAACTGAAGTACATTTATGCCATCAAATACAAATGTTCACTGGGTTTTCAAATAAGTATGTTTCTTTTAGTGCTGCATCCGAAGCCGAACGATAAAAATCATATTAACAAAGCTAATGTCGTCTTTAGCGGCCATAAGAATAAAAAAATAGACTATCGCAACTAAAAATGTAGAAGGTTTAGAAAATTTCTGTTAATGTCATTTAACTCAGCGCATTCAAAAACATAAAGGTATTAATTCGATTAAAATAGTAAAAACGGTAGGGAAGATTAACATTGGTAAAAACTTAATTTTCAGTTTTTTCGTGATAAATCAAAATATTCAGATTCCCAGTCGCCATGAAAAATGCAACTTTTCTCTAATTTGATCGACTTAGTATCTCTTCCGCTTCTAAGATACCAATGGTGATCATCGAAAAATTCACCACCCTGTATACTTTAACTTTAAAAGATTCAAACAATCAATCACAGTTCTATTTCCCTAGGTGAGTCTTGGTTGATTCTACATTCGTTCTCCATTTCCTCTCGAGGCTTTTGTAGTACTGCTTTAACAGTTTCCTTTTTTACGGTAAAGGGGTTGTAAGCCCCCGAGAGGTTGTTAGTCTCACGCTCAACCCTCCTCCTTCATCAGGCTTGGGACCGACAACAGATCGCTGGGCTACTTAAACCACCCAGCAACAACCCCAGAGGGCTTTTTAAAGATTCCAGTGCGAGAACGTGAAACGTCATAGTCCTTTGACACGTAATCGCTGTTTGTTATCTCTCTTCATCGGTTTATTATTTCGCATAAGTAAAACTAATTTCAGAGTGAAAGTTTTGTATGTTATTGTTACGGTAAGTTCTGTATTAACAAGAAAGTTGATGTCCGTTTGAGTTGACAACGTGATTAGTGGTGTTTCGCAATTTGCATAAAAAGTAGTCGCATCAACCATACTACTTGCCCATGGACGAATATGTCCGTAACGGCCTCATATCGAAATCCCTAATGTACTGGCGGAATAAGGATATCTTGTACCTAGAAAGTTTTACAAATGCCAGATGTTCTATGAGATTCTGAGCTTGTCGACACACGTATTCCCTTTCAATTACTATAGCACTTCTTGGTACTTCTATAAAATTCGCAAATACAAGATAATACAGACAGTGTGCTGCAATAACTTGACGTTCCCGCAGTGTTAACCACCATAACAATCTAGTTTACTTTCCTGATAAACGTGGTATCATGAAACAGTGATTATCTCACTTGTTTTCAAATGTTTTAGAACGAAGAGTCCAACCACAGTTATAGGAAAAGAAATAAATTGTTTACTATAATTAAATCATAGCATTACGATTGAACAATTTTTTTGCATAGCTTAGCATAGAAAATTTCTACTCATTCTTTCTGCAGACGTTACCCTCTACATTTTTTTAGTCGAAATGTTTCTTTGTATCTTTCAGCCTATTTCTCCGTATCAGCTTATGTGTTAGAAGAGTTCTTAAACTATTACTTATTTTCTATTCTTTACACTATTAATTAGATTTATTAGAAGATAATAAGCAATACAAAATTTGTAGAAAAAAGATTTTGAAAATACTTTCCTGCCTCTGTACGATGAATAGGTTGGTGCGGTTAAAATACTCCATATATTAGCGGAACCACACTGCTCGTCAAGAATAAAACTGGACACCATATATATCGTAGGTATTTTAAGAAATTTTATGCTAGATGCCAAGTTTAATCTCTATTCAATACTAAAATTAAATACGCTTAAGAATATTTTCAACGTATTACCACATGTCACATCCCGTACAAACATTTTTTTCTCAAAATTTCCAATTTTTTACAAAATCAAAAAATCGTTTATCAATAGATTACTCCGTTGTTTCTTGTTTTCTGTCAAAAATATTGTTCAACTATGTTGTGGACATATTATTACCTCCATTTCTGCAAATTTTCAAGAAACGAGGCTCGAGAAAGTCATCAGAGCGGTGGTATTACATGAAGATCGACAAAGCATTCATTATATCATTAGAAGATTAAATGTGGGTCGTAGCACTATCCCTGGTGCTATAATTTGATATAACCAGACTGGACAATATTGGTATATACCAGAAGAGTTGAATCTGGTCAAAATTGTGTGAGTAACAGATGGGATGATAATTTTATTGTCTTATCAATACTTCAGGAACCTCGTGTAACTGTAAGAACCGTTGCTGGTCAGTTAATTGAAGTAATGGGAGTGGCGATTTTGGTAAGTATAGTTGCCACAAGAATTATATAATATTAACTCCTACTCATACAATGGCAAGATTGCGTTTTCCTGGTAATAACCTCAATTGGATAGGGGACGATTGGAGCACTGTCTTATTTACAGATGTGTTCCACTTTAGTCTAAGTTCACCAGATGGACGTAAATGTGTATGGCGTAGAAAAAGGTATGCTCAGTGTGTCATATCGCCATGGATCCCATTTGATGGACGATCATCGATAGTTTGGGCGGGCATTGAATGGTCGTACATCACTGGTAAATGGTACAATTAATGCTGATCGGTATATAGCGGACTGTCTTGACGATCATGTTAACCATTATGCTCAAAATATCGGCAATCGTTTCAGATTATTCAGACTATAATGCGGGTCCGCGCGAAGCAATCAGAGAGGGGGAGTACCTGGATAATACTGAAATCGTCACGCCGGACTAGCCCGCTCAAACCCAACACAGCATGTCCAGGATATGCTTAGCCATCGGATAGCATGCTCAAGCTTCAAAGACACTTGAAGAGCTCTACTTTGCGTTAAGCCGGTCCCAGACACATCGCAAATATTCACAAGTGCGATTATTTACGAGTATAGCCAATGTCCAGTCCTACCTCCCACACGACTCTTAGATACTTGTACAATTAACATTCGGGCGTGCTTGTGATTCAGACTCGTTATTAATCGCGAAGTTCCACGAGCTACTCAAAATATTCGCGAGCGTTGTAAATATATCCGTCGCCTCGTACTGCTACGCAATAACTAAAAATAAACTCAAGGAACAAAGCAATCGTAAGTATACACGAGTAATCGCAATGGTTCACGAATAGTCTGGGAGCTCCACGACGAGTGCGATTACCAGGAAAAACGTATTTAATTTTCCTTTGACTCGTGTTGTATTTACCGACAACCGATGGAAACAGCCCGCGTACGAGTACGAGCATACACGTAGTGCAAATGCCTTGCCCCACACTACTCGCGAATGCCTGTATTTACGAATATTCGCAATGTGTCTGGGACCGGCTTTAGAAGAAGAATCGGTACGAATTGACCAAGAAGCACTTCGTGCAAAAGCATGCTTCGTCAAATAACACAAGTGATCCGAGCTCGTGGTGGCAACACTCGTTATTAAATAATATATTTTTGCTGTTTTAGTAGCATTTTGAGTTTATATTAATTTCGTTCTTTTGGATTTTTTCCACCTGGTCTAATATTTCTTCATTATTTACAATAGATGTTAGGTAAGAATGGTTTATAACATGTAGAATATAGTAAATGTTCACAAACGCATTTTAATAATAAACTGCTTCTTTTGCTTCATAAAGAACGGAAAATTTTAGTGTACGGTGTTTGACCAAAAACAAATGAATTTTTATTTTGCTAAATATTGCTATAGCGGTAGGTTCCAAGAATTTCATCGTGTCGGTAAATTGCTCGGAATTACTATAGGAACAAAATTTTCCCAGCGGTACGAACTACGGAAACAGCTTTCTCCAAGATGATGTTACGTCCACTGCGAATGCAAGAGGGGTTTAGAACCGCATCTCAACAATACCAACACCATCACTCTTCCACCGGCACTACTACATAGAGGTCGATGGAATTCTAGTTCCAAAACAAGCTTTGCATATTTCGTTATTATTATTTTGTGTTGCCGTTGTTATATTCGTTTATTATTAAATCTTTTATTACACGCACGGTGTATATTTATGTAGCGCAACAAACGCTAAATTACTTTAAAGAGAAAATTTAAGCAAACAATGACGACAATATCACAAATGTAATCCACACAAGTTTATTGGTATTTGTCATTGTAATATCGAAATAAAATGTATAACAAGTGCATCAGCAATTTTTTAACAAAAATATATTAGTAAAACAATTATGAAAATAAACCGGCATTAATCCTGTGGGAGTTATGTTCTAATATGTTTATTAGAGCTTATTAGTTCACAGTGTACCACCAAAATTTAACCTAGGCTCAAACAAATATATTTCTTTGTTAAGATATGAAACTATAAAGTAGGTACATGAAATGTACTTATCGGTTTCTAGCATTCCACCGTGGACTAAATTTTTCTAATAGTCACCTGAAAAAGAGTTTAAAATTATTTCATGTTATTTTCCATCGTCTTTCATTTTGCTAGCTCAGTCGACAGTAGATATCAAGGAAAGATGAAAAAGCTCCGTCCTAGATTACAAGTACCATAGTTAACATACTGTGACTTATTAAAATCACCATCCAGACACTAAACACGCACAGACGAGGACATGACAGTCGGAAGCTTTCCATCGAAGACATTCAATTACCAAACTGACTATAATAAGATCAGTTGCAGACAAGTTTGTGTCCTTTTCCCACCAGTAGTTTACAACCACCATCCTCTTCATCATGTGCATTCATCAACTGCTACGAATGGTGACGGTGACGAGCTACGTTGCTATCCGTAAATCCCATCGTATCGCAACTGATTCGCCAAGACTCGTATTCAATATGTTGTCTTTAAATGGACCATCGGAAATCTCGTGACTGGATTACTTGGATTTGTAAGCAGATATCACCGGTACTAATATGATAGCGAATTGTAGAGCAGCAACTAATTTAAAATTCATTACGAACGAATGGATTTTATCAGGCTGGTAAAAATCTTTTATGAGAATTATATTTATACGAAGCCTACCACATAAAATAAATAAATAATACTATTATTAATAAGTAATATTAAAACAAAATATGCCGTTCGATTAAAATTGCAATGCCTTGGCACTTTTATAATGATATAGTATTTCCGGATACAGCGAATTCTATAGCTTTTTTCGCGCTGCATAATAAGGATGAAACAGAAATATCGTTAGAAACACGGCAAGAAATAGTATTTCACTGTAGATTCAGTTGGTTATTCCAATTCAACTGATTTTTCGTGCTGTTTTCAATTATATGTAGAAACTTGACTCTTATTTTTTTAATTTAACGTGCGAAACGAGCAAAGTTATTAACTTCTAACATAACTTAGGCACATTTAGATTTATCGTCTTTTGTTATTTACATACCAGTGTAGGAGGGTTTCTAAATTAAAAATCCTTTTACAACTCTAAAGTCAAAGGTTGGCAGTTTTTCTTATTTAAAAGTGAATAAGGCAACATAAAACGTAATATCTATTGCCCTGAGTTAGAAGACGTTTTAGTTGATGCCTACCGGTTTTGGAAATCTGTAAAAACATGAACTATTGTAATCAAACGAATTGAACTTCTAGCTGGAGAGTGTGCAGACTATTTAATGTATGTTGCATTTTAGTAATTAATTGTCCTGATTTTCAAAAACAATTTAAAAACTATAAATTTATGGTTAATTAGCCACATATTTTGGAGAGCTGTATATTCGTCCTACACCTACATTGCGCATTGAAATTGGCACAGACATAGAGGACTGAAAAGCTTAACGTACGCTCCGAACTACAGGAAGTGCCGTCACTTCTTTTCACACCTGGGAATATTTACTAGGTAGAAGTAACTGGGTGATAGCCATTGCCCCGAAAGAATATGACCGTTAAAAATCTGATATTCCAGTGCTGGGAATTGAACCTGCTTTGAACAACTCTAGCGTAGAAATAAAACGTGCTAACCCCTAGCTTTCGACAGCCTCTATATGAGAACGCTAATAAATATGATAATGCAAATAACAATGCGTTTGACAATTACAGACTTTTGCGTAAACCCTTCATGTTATGTACATATTTTTAATTTTACGCATACTGATGCAATGTTTCTAGACAATTAAAATATGTGAGTACCAACCTCGCCACCTTCAACATTTCCTTAGTAGTAAACAAAACGAATACACAGCAATGGTATTTCCTTTTCGTTTTTTTGTGAATGTTTGATCCTGTAAGTTTTAATTTCAGTGTTAATTTACAATATATATTCTTCAAATTAAGAAAAAGTAAAGTGTACTTGCACCACAAAAAATATCAAGAATCATCGGCAGTATAGATACTGAATACCAAGAATTCAAATACAAGACATCGTATAAGTATCATAGGAAGGTATATGTAATTAATTTTCATAGCTATAAGAATATGTAGAATAATTTGAATTACATTAAGCTATAATCTCCTATTCGTTACTGGTCTCGTGTATTTATCAAAAGTCCTTAACTGTTAGCCTTGTTACAATCGCGTGATAGTAAAAACAACGTTCTCCATAACATTATAACAAAAAGTAGACATACCTAGAGAAAATAAAGTAATTGCTATTTAAGAAAATCGTTTATAGATTAGCCATCTGCTCGCAATAAAATATTAAATTACCCAACTGTACTTATTTTTAAAGTAAAATGTATACACCTTTTCGCAAAGCGACGTTTCCATAGTATAGACAGTTGAACAAAATATACTCCAACCAATATTCCTGTTTATTAGATTGCAGTTTACCATATCAAATTTGTTATTTAATTTAATTTTTTATCCATTGAGTAGTTGTATTACAACATAGTTCTATTAAAACATATAATACCAAATCGTAAACAAAGATATTGAAATATACAGAAATAATTAATTCTTTAATCATTTTTAACGGGGTTGAAAATGTAATTTATAGATCCAATCTTATTCAGCTAATTCTATCAGCAGTTCTGTTTGATTTAAATCAAAACTTGAACACAAGAAGTGCTGGTCATGAGTAGCATAAAATTTCGGGTTAACTGTACTACAGCAGAAGGAAAAGTGAGCGGTAAGGCGATGGCAGTGGACGAACCGGTCTACGATGCTGATCGTTGGTATCACTCGGCGCGCTTAGGATACATCATCGATTCATTGATTAGATATTGAAACAGACTTGGAATTTTTAAGTTCAAAATACATTTGAAGTGTAATTCCAACCCCATTTAACAGACGAACAATGATAACATGCATCTATTTTCTCTGCTCAATCGAATAACTGATAAATTAATTTTTCTGGTGCTACTCTCTATTAGCTCTCATTTTTTTAAATACTTGTATATTTGGATATCACATATATTTCAGTGTAAAACTGCTTTCGGCTTCTGGAACCACCATTTTTCCTATTTTCTCCATCAATAAGCAACAGCCGGTAGAGTGATTTTATTAATGACATGTTGTTCTAGAAGCGAATGCATGACGAGGTTGAAGATGAAATATCATCCTTTGAAGAAAAACTAATTAATGGTTGCTTTAAACGGAACTTGGCGTATCTCAATATTAAAAGCGATTGTTTTACTTTCTCCTCAAAAATATTATTCTTATTTAATATCAGGCCATATCAAACAGAAATTTTTAGACCGGGGAACTAAGCTACTAGGTCATATGTAACATGTAAGAGGGTCCTAAACTGAACTGCAAATTTAATGTCTAGTTTTCATAGGCAATTTATACTATTCCTATCTCACTCAAAAGTACCTATAATGGTAATTAAGCATGATCATTGATATATTCGAAAAATAGTAGCTTAACTCAGCTGTAATAACCCCGCCGCTGCTCGATCGGTTAAACAACTAAAATTGGTTACAGGGCCTCCGATTTTAAGAAAATTGGATACATTTGGACACTGGAATGTATTATGTTCTTAAAAGATGG
Organism: Limonius californicus; assembly: GCA_014611495.1. NCBI lineage: Eukaryota > Metazoa > Arthropoda > Insecta > Coleoptera > Elateridae > Limonius > Limonius californicus. The sequence continues at coordinate 3,391 of JABXWE010040465.1, read as the reverse complement.
CACTTCGTAAAAAAATTAAAAAATGTGACTTTATTAATTCATGAACCCTGGCTAATTGTAGTGTATTTTTTTCACTATTTTGCTAGATTTAATTTAGTTACAATGACAATAGAAAAATTCCTTCTCCAATTTTTCCTAAATGTAGGTACCCGTTGAACCTGGACGCTTCAGGCACGTTGGAAAGGGAATCGGAAGAACTACCTGTGATAGCATAGCCAAAGGCCCACTAAATTACGGCGGCCCTGAAAGTATATTTCTCCTTTGAAGAAAGTTATCTCGAAAAATACTTTTCTTTTGTAAAAGAATGTCTTTCTATCTGGTTTGCTAAGACATTTTTTCAGAATAATGTTCTGGTTGATACGCTTAATCAACAAAATACATTTAACAAGGATAATTATTTATTTTACAACTGCTTATTTCTCAATTAAATATGATCGACATTTACCGGTGTATACTTTAAATTATATATAATTAACAGTTTTGCTTTTGTGCTAGATATTTATTTATTTGTCTTTAGTTAATATAAGATTTTTTGAAGCAAATACTCTACATGTCACGCAAACCGTGATTATGAGTAATATTGGTATTAGCATTATTGAAAAATTATCAGCAAATAAGAAAATTATTTACCTGTAGAACATTTACCGGTGAAAATTATTTTGACGTGAACGGTTTTCAAGAACAATTTACATTTTTTCAAGTAAGCTTCTGTTGGAGTTCTTACTTTTATTCGATAACTTCTTTCAAGAAGAATACTTTTGCGTGACAACCTTTTTTAACAGAACATTTTCTATGAGAGCCAGTTTTAAAAAGGATATATTTTTTCATCTCAAATTCTTTGTAGTTATTTTTTTCGTTTTTGGACTACATATAATAAATATCATTAACAAACATGCATATTTTATTGTGTTTTTATTATGTAAATTAGATGCAACGTTCGAATAGCTGAAAATCAACTTTCGGTTTGGTATATAAAATACAAAATTTTACGGGCGTCCCGTAATGACTGGAACTATTAATAAGTCAATTAAGTATGGATAAACTTGATATTATTAAATGTTCAAATAGTGATTATTTAATATTTACCAATGCAAATGGATTCTAACTCTACTTGAGTAATTTGATTCTAATATATATTTGCAGTTATAAAGTATTTAACAAAATCCGTACTTCTGTAATAAATTATAGAAGCAAAATGATTAAGAAATCAGTCTAAATAACGTGAAATATAACAGAAAAATACAAGAGCTAAATAAAAAGAATATTTCTATCTTTCTTGTGCACGTTAATTACAAGCAAGGTAAATTAGTACGACTACAACACACAATATTAAATAGAAAATCCATATTGTGTTATTTAACATACATTTATAGAAATTATACACATAAATCACACAGGTGGAAGTTCAAATATTCACAAGATTTCCTAAAACCTCCTGGATAAAGGTTCAAAACCAACACATATGTATATTAATAAAATTTTATGAGCACAAATTAAATACCGCATGATATTCACTATGACTATTACACGAAAGCTCTTCTTTATCTTGACAGTTTTATCAGTTAAAAGTAGGGCGGTTACTCTTATCTCGTTTTGGAATGGATTGCAAAAATTTCATACTGAAAGCATATCATTAATCAAAAACATATTCTAAAAATGCGGTGGGTCATCAGACTTTTGAGTGTAATGGCCCAAGTAAAATTAAAAAAATAATAATAAGAGTAGGAGTATTCCCGTAGCAGCATTTAAAACTGATATGCAAATTCATAATGCGTGTATATTAAGAAAACAAGATATTTTGACAGCTAAAGCAGTTCCCCCTTCAAAGTACTTCACATTTATTTACGGCAATTAAAGAAATTGTTATCTACTCATAAATAAAATAGGCAAATCCTATTTCATGACTGATTAAGAAACATAAGTTAACTAGTAAAATAACACCTAAAAAATTTTATGAGTGGCCCCGACAAACCTGTATACCTCGCATTATTGCCAGTTTTCGACCGAAATGATGTAATAAGGTAGCCCATTTTACAACCTTTTTATTGCTATATGTAAATATTATTGGTCTCCTCCAATTTTTATTGCCTTGATTTACGGCAAATATTTTTAGGATAGTTGTGTGACAAAATTGGAGTAATCAATTTATTTATTATAAATTTTTGAAATATTTATCTCCATCAGTGCAAATGCGAGTAAGTTGAGTTACAACACAATGTTACATTCGTAGCAAGAAAGTAAAAATACACATGTCATTGGTTTTATGCTTCTAGATCAATAATTAGTAATTTTCCATAAGTTATTACTCACTTTGGCAATAAATAATACTATTAAATTAAAAAATAATTTGGTGTAAAATGGTGATTTAAGTACATTATCATATCCTATTTTTAGCGCCGATTTCAAATAGGTATATACAAGATACAGGGTGTCTCATGTAAAAAACAAATGTTATATGCCAGTGTGCAAAAGAGTGGGAGGTGTTCAAAATTAATGTACGCCACTTTGTAACGTACATATGTTACATATTTTTTTATAAATAACGAGGTTATAATCTATTAAGTAATTCACAAAAGCCTGTATATTTTATAGCCTATATATTGTGTAGGAATATTATCCATGTGAAACGAAAAACGCGAATCAAGTCTACTTTTGTATTTAAAGCAAACACATTAAGAACTCTATTGATAAAAACACCTGATTCGTCGATTTCTTAAGTGAAAGACCCTGAATATGGTTTCATAATTTTAAATTTCAATAAATTATCTTTATTTTATTGTAATACAAATAAATCTATACTAACTATAGTATTGGATAATTACATGTAATGATTGCAGTACCTTACAATTTCAGTGCAATGTTCAATGTTTTGTATACAGGCTGTACCATCGGTGTGCGCGGAAGACTAAACTATAGCTACACCCCTTGTATATATTTTAAAATTGTTTCTGTTTATACAGGGTGTAAAGCATACGTTTTATTAAATGGACCATCAGTATATTTGGCATTTTTTAAAAGTTACTTCCGTGCTGATCAAACTGATGTAAAATTATATCAGGCTATTGTTAACCGTTCTCCTACTAAAGGGAGTTAATTTCCAAAAAGTGTTCAACTTCGGATGCTTGTAGTGGCCAACCTATTTCAGATATTGATATCGGAAAAAAAATGTTTAGTTCAGATTTCACGTATGTGTGACAAACTTGCTGTTTTTTTTTCTTTTTACAGAGATTTTAAATTTAAATTTTAAATAAGTGGACGCGACTGCCTCCCTGGACTTTCCCATACTGGAAACTGTTCATATCATCTTTATTCAACAGTAGAGTTATTTTCCTCAAAACGGTTGTTCAAGCGCTATCCTAAAACCTTGCCTCGTAACGAATAGACTTACAAG
>JABXWE010040464.1:0-12227 GCA_014611495.1 Limonius californicus | reverse complement strand
TTTTATTTTTATTATTTGATGTCCATTTTTTGGCAATTAATTATTTTTCGTGGCATACTGTTTTGCAATTGTTCAGCTTTCTTATAGTTTTAGTATTATGGCAGAAATGCAGTGTGTCCAAGAGAACCACAGAGTATATTGTAAACAGTAAGAAGTAGAGATTCAGATAAATGAGAAGAATTATTTAGCATCACTATCGTGATCCAGATTTGACTTCTAAAAATTTAGTCTAATTTCCAGTTTTCGATATTTTTCGAAATAATTTTTTTAATATCACTGATATATCAAAGCTGTTTTAACAGTCCTAACATACTTTTTATGTAGGTTTCAAATATGTAATTAATTTTTTCATACCTTGTTGCATTTTTAAGATATTGACATCAATTTTGTTAATTGGAAAGAATTATCTTTTCCAATTCTGGTACAAAACTTATTGGATGTATTTTCATAAATAACCATATCCACTGATTTAATTGCAATTAATTTTTTTCTTTTGGGATACATTAAAAATGAATTGTAGCTTTTAACTTTTAATACCCTACATGGTGGTGGTGAACCTATTCTCCTAAACTCTATTCGTTGAGCATTGAGTTAGAACGTAAACAAACGCTTGACAGCAGGTGCGTTGATTTACCGGATGTGTATTTACGTAATATTCCTTGCGTTTCTCAATTAACGTTCGCGCTGTCAGAATTCTTTTTTAGAAGAATTGGTGGTTCTGAAAAGAACAATTTTTGTTAAGTAAAGGTGTTTTATGGACTTTGAGACATCTGCATTACAAATATTGACGTAAAAGCAATCCGCTGTTAAGTAGTCCAATGTGTGGTTGACAAATAGGTCATCTAAAAGTTTTTTCTAACTCCGGGAGATTTTGGAGAAGACAAGTTTTAGTATCCCGAAACTCCTTTAAAATTCTTTTTACTGTTGCAACACTAACACCCACTGTTTTAGCAACAAATTGTACAATGTTAGTCAGTAAAATCTCAGGATTTTCTTCTAACGTCGAATTATACAATTTTACTATTAAATGTTTTTCATTTAAAGTAGTAGGACGGCCCCTAGGATTACAGCTTTCTGGAACAACTTTCTCCATTTTAAGAAAATAAGCACCAGGCACTATACAAACGCTCCGAAAACCGATAAGCACTGCTCAAAAAGCACACAAACTTTTAACCCGGTAATTACGAGTGCAAAGTAAAGGTTTTGAGCGTCAATTACTCCTTAAGTAATGAGGCATTAGCGTTATCTAACGTAGACCAATCACAGCGCACGCTCGGGTGAGTCAAACACCTGCGTTTGTTGACGTTCTAACTCAATGCTCAACAAATAGAGTAGGTTTTTTAAATAATTTATTTGTGTTTTGTTTAAAAATCCCTTTTCTTGTGGAAATGGCAGTTTAAATATGTGTTGATTTCATTAGTAACAAGTTAATTGTTGCTTGGCTTGTTTTATACATTTTAATTATTATTGCATGCTCCCCTTGTGTATTGTTTCTTCTTAATCATCATTCAAATCTTGCTTCAACTAAACAAACCTGGAAAGAGCCCTTTTAAAAGAAAATAAGTTTATTGGTATGCAGATATATTGGAAAAACAAATTAAATAGTTCTCATCTTTGAGTATTTCACCTACAGACATGCATTTTTTTAATAGTTTTATTTCGTGCAATAGTCTTCTGTAACGTTTTTGTTTTTTCACAGCCTATTAGCAAACAGTATTTCCTCTACAACTTTGTTATTGATGAAGATTATTCGATTCAACCTCAATTGGCAGAGATGTAGTTTTTAGTTTTCTTGTATTTTTTCCATTGCTGATTTGCAGCTTCTTATAAAAACTAATTATACACAGACTAATACAAAAAAAAAACTGTTTGTCAACCGTAAACCATAAGGTATTAAAAGAGGGAAAACAGAACTCTTTCCAATGGTTGCATAGCCGCCTTCAATGGCTATTTAATAACACAAAATGATGTCGGTATCTTGAAAATGCCACGAGCTATAAAAAATTTAATTAAAGATTCAAAACTTACATAAAAAGTGTTTAATCATGTTCAAACCTCTAGGTGATATCACAGATACTATGCAAATTATCCTTAAAATTTGAACAACTAAAATTTCAGTTTGTCCAAAAAACCAAGAAAAATGTGTAAAATTTTTTAGTAGTCGAGATGCAGAACAATTTTTGTAGTATAGCTGAGTATATCTCTTAACGATTTCTCTTGCACACACTGTATACTGGAAAATGAAGAATCAGCGCCCTTTATATTTGATAATGAGAAAAAAAAAATTATGATTGAGACAAAGGGCATTTTTTTTTCAGCTGTGCTAATAGTTTTGATATTCTCTTTTCAACCACATAATTAACTGGTTTTGCCACATAATAAGTTTTACAAAATACATGTTATTAAATATTTAATTGTGAATTAGTTACGGAAACTATTTATATTCAGAATTGCAAGTCAGGATCTTTTAAAATCTAGTACAATATAATAACAAACGGGGAGGGGAACCCAACTTAAGCCGATGTCCCACTGTAAAAATTTGTATAAAAACTTTTTATACAAATTTGTATACAAACGGTGTGACGTCACGCACCATAAAAATATTTTTAAGGTATGTTCCACTGTCAAGTATTTGGTCAAAAGTTTTTGTACAAACCTGATCAGCTGTTTGAGGCAACACTGAAAAGTGAGGATAAAATTGGTTTATTGCGGTTGGTGCTTAAAGTTTTTGCTGTTTTAATTTATGCAATGGAAAGTTTAAATCCGAACCAAAATTTATTGTTAACTGCGCTTACAATAAGTTTGATTGGATATGCACTTATCCAAAAACAAAAAGCAAAAAGCAAAAAAAATAAACGTAAATGGTGGGTTAGGCCGTGGTTAATGAAACAAAACTAAGGAAGTGGTCGAGGTGTGCTTTCAATGGTGGAAAGTGAACTTAAACATGAAGATCAGGAAAACTATCGGAATTTTCTACGCATGGATAATGAGGTTATGGTCTCAGCGACTGGCGGGAGGTTTCGCGCCGCATTTCAAATATCCAGAAGGTAGGCGGACCGTTAACGCCCAATCAAATGCTTGCTTTTGTCCAAATTATGGAAACGGTTCTATTTCAGAAGTTTGTATAAAAACATTTTACGTGACGTCATTAAAATACAGACACCGTAAAACTATTTTCCCATGACGTCATTTGTATAAAACTGCTTGCTGTCACTGTCAAAATCGTGTTTATAAAAACTTTTACAAAAGTTTTTATACAAATTTTTACAGTGGGACATCGGCTTTAGGAATATAGTCTCCATCATCTTTTAACCACGCCCATTTAGGAGATAACCCCGCCCATTTAGGAGATAACTCCGCCCTTTAAACAAGTTAACCGTTCTTAAACTGAAGTTTTGAATATTAATATAAATAAATAACATTTGTATTTGTTTTAATCCTAGGAATTGGAAGTATTAGCTGCTCATTTGAATGAACTCGCTGTGCAACCTGAAGCCCCGCCTCGAAATAACCGTAAGCAAACGCAGGTTAACAACATCTCAACACCAGCTGCTGCAAGCAACCACACACCAAGTTCCGCCAATCACACACCAGGCTCGGCCAACAATCAGTCAAGTGGCCAAGCATCTGGTAACATTTTAGATCCACTTATCGACAGCGAAAGCGACTCAGAACCCGAAGATAACGGACGCGGTCGAAACGACGGTACTCTCCTAGCAAGTGACCCGCCTAAGCCTCTGTAAGTCTCCAAGTACCAGCTAGCATCACAGTTACTAATGGTGACCTTGCTCATCCTTTTCCAATTTTTGTTTTGTGCATAATTTGTTGTAATGAAAATTTTATTTAAATTTTATGACCCACTTTCGAATATGTTCCTTCTTTTGTTTTGGTTTTGTTTGGTTAGTCCTGAATTCGCTTACAGACCCGGTTTAGGTGTCGTGGCCGAGGGGGCCCCTAGCAGCTCAAGCCCAGGTGCCACAGGATCAGGAGGTGCACCAAATAGGCCCCTCCCTCCCACTCCGGATGATGATGATTCTCAGGGCGATAAAACTTTGGTCCTTAGAAGGGTAAGTTTTATGTGTGAGATTTTACACGGTGTGCTGCTTACAAAGGCTGCTAGCGCTGGAAATATGAAAGGGAGCAGCACAATCAATTTCACATGGAAAATGCACTTTTGGAGTCGGCTCAAAATGGTATTTGTCTTAACATGGTTTTGCGGTTTAAGTGCTTTCTTTTTTAAAGCTGTGTATTGGAAGTTTATTTAAAATTTAATTGTTATTGGATTTTTGGAAACAATACAAATTATAAAAATCTTAGATTAATAGAATATTTATTGTCTTCATGGGTGTTAAGAATATATAACAAATTTATTATGAGTCTGTGACTCCCCCATAACTCCAAATTTTCTTGGAGTTCTCCAGCTATATTGGCAATTTTTTATGATTTTCCTTCGTCCTAGGACCTTTTTGATTAATGCCCCAGCTATTGACCATTTTTACAGTTCAATATCTTCAGGACTTTTTAAATTTTTCCATGAGTTTCAAAACCTACATGTGATTTTTTTGTGGCTTTCTTAACTTTCCCGAGGGTACTTCCAGAATTGGAAGTTTTCTAACACATCTCCAATTTATCCGTATTTTTTCTGCGACTGCATCAGATTTACTTTTTATTTTTCCTATTTTTCTATGACTTCCACAAGTTGTACAATTTTTGCTAATTTTCACAACCCATTTGGTGAGCTCAACTGACTGCTATTGCTTCCATAACGTATACGGAATTTTCCAAGGCTCCTTAATTTACCCATATGTTCCCTGTGATTTTGTCTGTACTTGTCTTAATTGCCCATGATTTCTACAACTTATCTAAAATTCTCTCTGATCTCCTGAACTATCCAGGGGTTTTCTTGACTGCTTAACGCATTTCTCAAATTCCCAAGACTTTCCCAAATTTCCTGCAGCTTACCTACTTTATGCTTTGATAAATAATCAAAATTACCCTGGCTGAGGAAAACCTCTGAAGATAAGTTTTTTAGCAAGTCAACAATAGAAGTTATTGTATGTTTTAGGTTGATTTTGGTGTACCAAATATTGTGCTAGTAAGGGCCAAGGAACTTCATCACGATTTTTTCAATTTTTTCAAGACTTTTTAAGTTTCTGCAAAACTTCCACAGTATCTTCTGTACTTTCTCAGGACTTCATTTTGCATAGGGACTTTTTTACATCTCATCAATGCCCTCCTTTTCAGTCATTCAGCGTTTCCAATATTTGGTAAATAACCTAACATTTGATTTTCCCATGTTATGCCATTATTGTTTAATTATTCAATATTATTTTATAATAATCTGCATCTTTGTGTGAACCTAGTAGTATATGCAATGATATTATTAAAACCAGCAACTGTTTATCGTAAACGAATGTATTGTTGAAAATGATTTAACGTTTAAAAATTTTAATTATGCAATTGCAATTATCAAAGGCCTGGCTCAAGTCTAAGAAGACCGCACTGCAGTAGCTTTTCTTTTCAAATGTGTTATTTATGACTTCAACAATTCTGTGGACTTGTTCTATGGTAGAATGGTTCTTTCTAAAGCCAAACTGATGATCAGGAAATAGATCTTCTAAATGCGTCGTCAACATTCTTTTAAGCAGTAGTTTTTCCAGTAGTTTTGATAATACTAGTAGGAGACTGATGGGTCTATAGGACTCGACGTTGTTTGGGGGTTTGCCTGGTTTGTATTAACACTATTTGGGCGACTTTCCATTGTGCGGGAAAGAACCCGGTTGTGGGGATCGAGTTGTAAATGATGGTTAGCATTGGCCTCCCTATTTTTGGGAGTTCTTTGAGTACTTTTCCAGTAATGATGTCCCATCCTGGTGCCTTGTTTGGTTTTAGCGATTTTATCATTTCTGTAATTTCACCCACTTTAAATGGCTTTATTGGAAGTGAAAGTTGATGGGGAGCTTCCAGGTATTCTTTTATGTCATCATCTTCTGCAGGTCTTCTTGTTGTTGGGACTGGTTGAAAGACAATTGTAGGTGTTCCGCAAAAACTTGTGATTTTTTTTATTATTGCGCGCCCAGGAGCCATCCGCTTTGCGTATAGGTGGCACTTGTTGGTTTGGCTGTTGAAAGGACTTTGTTGCCTTCCAGAGGGAGTAGGCTGTATCAGCTGATGCTGATAACCCTTCTACGTATGTGGTGAAGTTGTTGTTTTTGAGAGTCCGTATCAGTTCTTTAAGTTCTCTGATGGCGCGATTTAATTGTCTTTTGTCATCTGGGCACCTGCTCCGTTACCATATTCTTCTTAATCGCCGTTTTTGGGCTATTTTCTCTTTCATGATTATTATGTTCTTGTTTTGCTTGTTTGGTTACGAGATTTGGTGTCGCTTCCCATGCTGCCTCTTGTATTATTTTAACGAGATTTTTTACTGCATTCTCGATTTCGTCTCTTGTTTTGAGTGGTACCTTCAGGTTTATTTTTTCCTCAATTTGTTGTCTGAAGTATTCCCAATTTGTTTTGGAATTGTGTAATCTCGGTGGTTTACTTCTTTGTAAAACGGTTGTGTTCACGGTGGCTATCACCGGCCGGGGAGTGATCGGACGACAAATCCAAGTTGGATTCTATCCTTAAATTCATTGGCGAAATGCCTTTAGTCACGAAGAAGTCCAGAAGGTCTGGGATTTTTGCAGGGTCGGTTGGCCAATAAGTTGGCTCATACGTAGAGAGGTGACTTAGTTGTTCTTCTTGCATCACTTGATAGACAGTTCTTCCTCTGCCTGGAGGGGAGAGTCGCGAACCCCAATGCGTATGCTTGGCGTTGTAGTCACCACCCGCCAAAAAACGGTTTCCAAGGGTTGTAAAGTACTCTTTAAAGCCGTCTTTGTTGTGTTGACTATTTGGGGGGCAGTAAACTGCAGAAACTACCAGTGGGCCGTGCCAGTCTTCTATTTGAATGCTAGAGGCTTGAAGGAAGTCCTTCTCATATTTTGGCAGTTCGAAGTGTTTTATATGCTTTCTTATAATCACTGCTGAACCTCCTCTCGCCCGATTTTCGGCGTCTGGGTGTTTAGTATCGTATATTTGATAGTCTGGAAGTTGGAAATGTGTTTGTGAATTAAAGTGCGTTTCTGATATTAATAATATATCGATGCTGTTGTGTTTTAGAAATACTTCTACTTCCTGTTTTTGGTTTTCTAGTCCGTTGGCGTTCCATAGTGCAATTTTGTATAGTTGGGCCATTTTAGTTACCAATTTTGGTTACCAGGCTATTGATGGTCGCTCTAAGTTCTTTTAGTTCAGTTGTGAGGTCATTAATCATCCTCTGTTGCGATTCGATTGTGTTTTGAGGCTATAAAGTAGTTTTCGTTTAGTGGGGGATTATTTATAACATTTCTGTTACTGTATTGTGGATTTATATTTAGCCATTGCGGTCTTTGATTTGTGGAGGCTGACTGGCCCGCCGATGTGCTTATTGTGACTTGAGTGCCGCACTGTTTTTCTGGCGCGGTTTTTAAGGCTTGTTCTGTGTTTTCATTTTGTGCGCTGTGTAGAGTTTCTTGGATGGATGCTTGGTGTGTTTGCTGTAGCCTGTCTTGTGGGGGTGGGTTTCTTCTGTTTAGAATTTGAAGGTAGACTTTGCAGCCTTTATAATTGGAGGGGTGGTTTCCCCCACATAGTACACATTCAGGTGGTTTGCCGTCACTGCGATTTTTGAAGCATTTTCTGTAGTCGTGATCGCCTGCGCACTTAACACATCGATATGGGCGAGAGCAGTTGTTTCTAGTATGGCCATAGCATTGGCAACACTTGCATTGGGGAATTTGGGATTTTCTGTGGGGTGGTTCAAACTTTACCACTGCATTCAGTAGGAGGTCTATGTTGTATATGTCGTTGTTGTTGTCTTTCTTTGCCAGGTCGATGAAGAACAGGTAAGTCATGAAAATAAAAAGAAAACATTTATAATTATTTAGTATAATTATATTAAGAATAATTTGGGGTACTTCTGAAAGAGTTCTTTTTCTGCTAAGTCTTTTTTCAAATTGAGCAAAAAGAAAGCACGTTTACACTGTGTTGAACGAGTCATAGTTTTTGAAAATAGCCATTTTGAGTTGATGCTCATATGCTAATGCATGTTCACAGTACATCCCAAATAATTGTGAAAACGTTTAGCACAGGGTTCTTGTCTTATCATCTTGTTAGCTAAATGTTAAAATCCATTGTTTCTATAAAAAAATCAGGTGAGCATGTTCAATCGGTGGCTCCAAATTAGGTGTTACGGTACATAAAATTGGATATATCCCCATTAAATGTTTATGTATATAACATCTTCTAAAAAAACTTGATACTAAATTATTTGGCGTTAGTATGTGGATATTCTGGGTAGGACCTAATTTTCTTCATTTTTTTTGTTATTAAACATTAATCTTTATGTTCACTGTATAAAAATGACAGCAGTCTGCAGCCAGTCTAGCGGAAGCTGTGACAAAAGAAAATGAAATTGACGAAGCGACTTTATTAAAGGACTGGGATTTTGCGAGATTTTTTCCTGCAAAATTTCCATCTCAAAGCCAGGACGCAGCATCTTCAGGCAATATCGCTAGCAAAGTAAGCGAGAAGAAGAACAAAGACGAACAAAGTGCGAAATTGCCGAGCCATCGCCGGATGGATAGTGATTCGAAAATCAACCCTTTCTTTAGGGGATTCCGCAGAGAGAATTCTGATTTTTTCCCCTTGAGTTCGCGGCACTCGGCCATATTTGTCGACCGCAACGTGAACCCGTTGAGGTCCAGTGGCATTTTTAACAATCGGCGAGGCTCTGATGTTGGTATCAATAAAAAGAGCATGGGAGAGCCGATTTTGACTGATTTTATTAAGAGAAACGCCGATTCGCCCAGTTCGAGTAACGAAAAAAAAACAAAAAAGCTTCAAAAAAATAGTATCCCAAGTGAGGATAGCAGCATGGTGAAGCCGAGGCGTGAAAAGACTGAATCTGATATTGTTTTGCGGCACTCTGAAGCCAGAAGAGGTTTACGGGATAATTTAGAGGCCCGCCGGAGAGATATCGAATCACAATTTGTAAGAGAGGCGGATGTTATAAGAAGACGTAACTCTCGGCCTATAGATGTAAATTCGGTTGCTCTATCAACTGCTACTAATTCTATTGATGGGGAAGAGTATTTGTTTTTGAAGCAGGTAATTTTAGTTTATGATTTTTTTGTTTCGGGGGCTTAAATTTGTCATCGGGTTAAATTGTGTTTAATTACTTAGAAACAACGAATTTTTTTGGTAAGCTTAAGTGCATGTACCTCTCTGTAATATAAAGTGTAAAACTGAAATTGTTCTTGTCATGTTCTCTAACCACGTAATCTGTGTGCTGCTTATGACTAACCAGCGTGTTCCTAACTCTCGTAACAATTTGGATGCGCCGTGGACGTCTCTGATCTTATGCACCACAACATCTATCGATGCCATTCAACAGCATGTTTGGAACTGCATTGAGCATGAAGACGTATAGTTTGAGACTGGCTGCAGCTGCTGCCACAAAATAATAATCATGTCCTGTGCTGTACTTCGTGTTTGTTTTATCCCGATTGGTAACACTAATTCTAGAAATGAATTTGGACTTCCGCATGGTACGTTTATTGAAGTTTTTGGTATTGAAATAGCTGAAGTTTTAGAAGAGTAAAGTGTGTTTTTCTATTAGCTATAGTTTCTGTAGAATAAATTCAAGAAAATTGTTAACTCTCAAAATACAATTGAGGTGATAAACCTAAATAACGTAAAAGAAAGATGAAGCTTAAGTAATGCAGAAGAAAAGCTGATTAATCGAAGGTGTTGTCACAGTTGTAATAGGAACTGCGTAGGACAAACAGAAAAAAACGTCCATATCAAACCAGTACCATTTTTCCAGTAATCTTCATAAATCATAGCCATTGATGCATTTGACATAGTGTTTTGGAGTTTATTGCTAAGGGAAAATACGTTTATTTTGGAAATTCACTCATTTAAATGGGGGATCGCGGTAGAGTAGTGACCGAGGCGCTTGGCTTCGGAGTTGTCCTACCAGGTTAGAATTCTGAGCACTTTCCCAGGGTGTTTGTGTTGTCTGGGGCATGGAGTTTTTCAAGAGTGGGGCGTCTTAAGACCTGTGAATAGCACGAAATGTGCTAAGCCAGGAAAAAAACTCACTTAAAAATTATTCGTCCAAGAAAATAAACAGAAAAGTTTCATAATGTGCAATATTACTAGCAATGACATCAATACTTTAAAAAAATCACTATGATATAACACTTCAATGGGATATAAATACCTAAAAAAATTACACAACAGTCTATCACTTTTATTGAGAGCAACATGAGCTTTTTTCTTTTGATTGAAATAATAGTTTTTCTGATAGTGGAAAAAGTTTACATCTAGTTGAGGTTAGGTAAATTGAGTTTAAATTAAAAGTAGGTAGTAGTAACGGTAAACTAAGTAAGGTTAGATTAAAGTAGTTTTGTTTTCAAGTATGTAATTATGTATATAGTATACAGGCCCCCGAAGCTTGACTTCTTCCAGAATTTTCTTCCATTTTACGGTTTCTCATTTTTTTTTCCAGTTTCTTAGATTGAGGCGCTCTAGGTCCGCTTCTATGCACTCCTTCCATTTCAGCTTTAGTCTTGCTCTGCTCCTTGTTCCCCATGGCTATTCCATCAGGATCTTTCTTGATATTATTTGTTCGATAGATAGTACAGCTTGACTGATTTAACCTTGCTGGTGGGAGCTGCACGGCGCGAGAAGAGTGGGCACAAGAAGGAACAGAGTCAAATACAATGTGTATGGGCAGTTAGCGTTTGGTACACTTAGTAAAAGAATCGCGCGTACGCTTCCCTGCTTTAATTTTAGTTTGAAACTCCATTGCACGTACTTTTCACTGGAGTGTACAGCGATGTTGACTGCTACAAACACACGATGCAAATGATCTCCAGGCCTCCCCCACCAAATTCGTGGTAGTGCGCAATGTTCACTCACAAGCAAGTTTAAATCAGGCAAGGTGTACACATGCCCCAGCTATCCTAGTCTCTGTATTTTTATGATTGTCACAATTTCCAGTTCCCTATATGCTTCTTTTATTTCTATATTTGTTCTTCTCCAGACGTCTCCCTTTTATTCCTCCCCAAATTCTTCTCAAAATTTTTACCTTTAAATGTAATGACAGAATTTTTCTGGAGGTGGAAGAAGGTCAACCTAGTTGAGTTTAAATTACAACTACTTAGTGGTAATGGTTAATTAGGTAAAATCAGATTAAAGTAGTTTTGTTTTCTAGTGCTGTATCACATTAGAGAACTTTTTAGTGTTTTAAGTAGGGTTAAACTGTGATTAGGCCTTAGGATTAGGTCATAAGTATAATACCCTAACTAAACTTAAAATTAAGTTAATTTAGGTGTTATAAAAGTTTTGATTTATTTTCGTTGGTTTCAAGTTTTATTAACATAAGTTAGATCTCCTTGAAATTATACAAGGTGAAATAAATTAAAGTCAAACATGTTTATGTTACAGGAAATGTTAGAAATTAGTTAATATTTATAATAGCCAGTTAATAGTCATAATCACCAACAGCTTCGGTAAATATCTGCAAAATATTTACTTTCACTGGTAATTTTATATTATTTCCAAATTTTTGTTTGATAAATACATGGAAATTACTTTTCCAGTATTTTTTATAATTCTTCTTCTTCTTCGCGTGCCCATCCGTTATCGGATATTGGCGATCTGTACTTTGTTAACGGCTTATAATTACCACTGTTTATTGGTTAAATTAATGAATTGAAATAACACAACATATGCAATATAAGTATTTTATAATTGCAATATTAAAAACACATTACTTTTATAAAACTTCTAAATAAACAATAATTGAGTATGCATCGAGTTTAAAATTCTGAATAAAATAAGGAAACATAAAAAGTAAAGTTAGGTTGGGTTGGGATGGGTGGGGTTGGGTTGTGTTAGGTTCGGTTGGATGATGTTAGATTAGGCTGGGTCGTGTTAGGTTAGGTTAGGTCGTGTTAGGTTAGGTTGGGTCGTGTTAGGTTGGGTTGGGTCGTGTTAGGTTAGGTTGGGTCGTGTTAGGTTAGGCTGGGTCGTGCTAGGTTAGGTTGGGTCGTGTTTGATTAGGTTGGGTCGTGTTAGGTTAGGCTGGGTCGTGCTAGGTTAGGTTGGGTTGTGTTAGGTTAGGGTGGGTCGGG
>JABXWE010040463.1:0-18214 GCA_014611495.1 Limonius californicus | reverse complement strand
CAAGAAATACTAGAAAAGCATAAAGGAGTAAAATTTTTTAGAAGAAACACTAAACCAAGGACAGAAATAATTAAAGTCAAGAACAACGAAGGCCAGATAATTACCGAAAGCGACGAAATCTTAAAGGTATGTGAAAAATTCTTCTTAGAACTGTATAAAACAAACGTAGATAATGACCTACTAGAAACCGATCGCCAAACAACTATAGCAAATGTAAACTCAAAAGAAATACCCTCAATCACAAAAGAGGAAACAGAACTTGCTTTAAAAGCCATGAAAAAATGGAAGAGCTGCGGGAGAAGATGGAGTAGTGGTGGAAATGATCAAAAGTGCAGGAGAAGAGTTCATGACAAAATTAATTACACTATTCAACAAATGTTTACACGAAGAGGATGTACCTTCAGAGTGGTACAATGCCATAATAATACTAACCTATAAAAAAGGCGAAGCACAAAATTTGAGAAAATATAGACCAATAAGTCCTCTCTCAGATATACAAAGTGTTTTCTAGAATAATAACAAGCAGATTAACAAATAAGTTAGACTTCTACCAGCCCAAACAACATGCAGGCTTAAGAAGAGGATTCAGTACAATAGAACATCTTCAAATAGTACGAATATTAATAGCAAAGGTCACCAAGTACAATATTCCTTTATATATGGCATTTTTACATTATATTAAAACCTTTGACACAATAGAAATATGGGCCGTAATATAGGCTTTAAAAAATGCCAAAATTGACACCAGATACAGCAGCATCATAAAACGTATCTATAAGCAGGCCACTGTGCTACACAGAAACAGATAAAGTACAAATAGAAAGAAGAGTGCGAGAAGGGGACAACATGTCCCCGAAGCTATTCACAACGACACCTAGAAGATGCACTAAAACAAATCAACTGGAACGCCAGAGGCATAAATGTACTAGGGGATAAATTACATAATTTAATGTTTGCATCGTCTGCATCGTTCTCTTCGCAAATGAGAAAGAAGAATTAAAATCGATGATAACAGATATTAAAACAGCCTCCTCGAGAATACGTCTGGAGCTTAATCACAGAAGACTAAATACATGACCAACCAAAACGACGACATGGGTGTTATTACAATAGACAATGAAATCATAGAAACAGTGGGACAAACCGTAATACTCGGAGAGGAAAATCAAAGCCTTGAGATCAGTTCGAGAGTAAGACTCACCTGGGCAGCTTTTGGAAAAATTAAAGACATACTACAACTGAAGCTACCCCTACAACTGAAAACACAACTCTATAATCAGTGCATCCTACCAGTATCCACCTATGGGCTGAAACATGGGTACTAACAAAATCAATAATCCATAAACCAAAGATTAACCAACGTGCAATAGAACGAAAAATCCTTGGAACAACCCTAAGAGACCACAAGACAAATGCACGGATTAGAAAAAGAACGAGTGTGCAAGATGTAATGGAGAGGGTGGCGACATTGAAGTGGGAATGGGCTGGTCATGTTGCAAGAGAGCAAGAAAAATGGAGCAATAGGATTATTACATTGAGACCCTGGAGATAGAGAAGAGGGGTTGGACGCCCACAGATGCGCTGGGTAGATGATATCAAACGAACAGCAGGTTTGAACTGGTACATGGTGGCGCAGGATCGATCAAGATGAAGAAGCTTGAAGGAGGCCTATATTCGTAGGGTAGAAAACAGCTAAACAAAGAAGAAGAACAAGAACTTTACAGTACATAAAATACTAACTTCAATTGATATTTTACTATACTAGAAGAACAGACTCAATCTTGAAGATTGGGACAGGAACGTAGATTTAGGGTTGTATTGCGAAATATGCACCAAACCACAGATACTAACGAAATAACACCTTTTGGATCATGTTTTACTATAGTTTTGGTTAATATTTTCTAACATATCCAAAAAACAGATTTCATTCCATAAGAGAAATGACTAAAGATATAACCGTAGCAGTTTGTATTTTTCGGGATTTTACAGTAAATAAGGTTGTACACCATTCAAAATTGTTAACATTCTCATTCATTATTTTACTATACATTCGAAAAGCCGGACTATACTTTTTAATGAAAAAAAGTTGGTTCTCCACCCACATGTTCGAAGGGATTCGAAAACTGGACGAATTGGATAATTGCCATAATGACAATCATTTTTATTTATAGTAATTGTATAGTATATAAAATTCTATAGCTTTAAAAATTGTACACTCCCGGTTAATATTTTTATCATATAATCGAACAACAGCACTATATTAAAGAAGAAATGATGAAGTATACCACAATGGTAAGCGTTTTTATACAATATATTTCAATGATATAATAATGAATTGTATGTATCTCGCCTAGTAGATTAAAAATAGTAAATGATAAAACATAAAATCATTATTAATGAATGAACCCTCTAGGGTCAAACAATTGTAACAGTAAAAATATTAAGGAATATTAAACTGTCTGTCGAATGTATGTGGTATCTATTACACGAAAAAACAACACAAGATTTTTTTACAGCTGAAAACAAACTATACCTTTATGAGGCTATGAGATTACTTCAGGTAGCGTTATTTAGGAAAGTTAGGCGTAAAATCGTATTCTGAAACTGCTAACTTAATAGGAAAGTGTTGAGGTCAATATAAAAAACACTCCACCAAATGTCGCGAATAAATCATACGTATATTAGCTATACTATTTGATTCGAAACAACTAAAAGCCATCCACGTATGTATATTTTAAATCATTGCGTGTTTAATGTTTTGGTGTTCTTTCTCATCATATAGCTTTGTTTTCGAAACGTTATTAACCTTGAAATACATCCTTAGCCATATATGTACAACATACTGTTTTAATAACAAAACGGATTAAGCTAGTTATTATAACAAAAATAGACTAACAAGTATAAATTAAGTTCGTTAAGGTATTCCGAAGGTATTTGCACAAAATTATCACTCTTAACGACCTCAAAGAAACTGTAAATTATAATAAAGGTAATTAGCAATTATTCCCCGGTTCCGATAATGTCGGAGATAAGGCGGTGTTTAATCAGTGTTAATGTTGAACGTTATTCCTATTATTATGTTGCAAGTGGCCGGACTGGTTCGTTAGTTCGATTCCAGATAGCTTAATTAAGCAGTTCTTTGAGAAAAATTACGGACCCTAACTCTCTATATAACTACATATTCAGAGCTGCGCGCTGAGAAGATATCAGAAAATTACGACGATTAATTTAATGTATTGTTTATCTGGTTTACGATTTCCATGAAGCCTACATTGTAAATTTAACTAGTATTTCCAGGTTAACTAATCCTGGCCCCATTACAAGCAATTACCATTTGCCGAACTGGTCTAGCGTGCCCTTGTTAGTGTTTAATTACGCAAAAAAGGTTTCGGGAAGATTTTAATTTCAACAAAAATTACATATAATTGGTTTAGAGTCGCGTACGAGTAGTACAAACGCGCCGAACCCGCTAATTAATCATAAATTCTCTGAGAGTTTAGCCACTAGTTTACAAGTATGGTATGACCATCAAAGACCGTGGAATCCAAATCAATCATAGCTTAATTATACCTAAAAAAATATTGATACTTGATTATAACGATGTCATAACGTACATTTAATGGATTGCAGTTTCTGAATTTTTTCGGGAACTAATTGAAGTCAGTCTTGTCAGTTGTGGTTTAGTTTGTTATTGCAACTTTATAATTGTTCTTTGAGTATCAAAAGCATCAAGACTGCGTGGATTTGTGAAGTTAATTTAATGAAAACCATACCAACGTTGGTTTGATGAGCATACGATATTCGTCTTCCATAAAAATATACTAACACTCCACTTTACTTTAACCGAGAACAAAAAGAAGATCAAATGCAGACACAAAATTAAGAAGACTTGCCCAATTAGTTAAAAACCAAATACGTTATAATTGGCAATTAACAGTGACAGCTGTCAAACTTCAACTAGCCGTTGTTAGCAACAGGTATAGTCTACTTCAAATTATACCGTTATCCGCTTTAAAAGGGTATTTATAGAACAAGGATTTACAAGCTACTTCTAACTCGACTTAAAGCACCGGCCGCAATAATATAAATTTACATACTGCGAAGAGGCTAAGGTGATCTACGGGTTGTGACTCAAGCAAGAAGCTTAAATATTCTGTTTCTATTTCATTACTTAAGATAACCTTGTTCAGCTGATCTATTCTTATTTAGGTGTAACCTAATAAACTATATAACCAAATTAAGTTTGGTACTTGCATGAGCAATAAGTTACTTTTCAGAGGTTAGATTAGATCGTTGTCTTATTGTCTGCCATACTGACATAATTGTTAAACTTAACGAGTAAAGCGCAAAGCTGTTGTTGATGTTGAACTTTTGTGCGAAGTAGATATTTATTTAAAAATGTGGACACCGTGGACTGATAGCGAATATTTTATTCGGCGAAAAATATATCACATGTACGGGGAAAACTGCTGACTTACAGTAAAATTGTTAAATCAATTGAATGAACATTACACTGCAATAAAGGCTTCCGAAAATACATTGCTAGATAACTTGGTACGACTCCCACGATATTGTACAGAACCGTTGGACCATTGGTTGGTCAATTCCAATTAGAATAAAATAAATACACCAGAAAAATAGTATATTTTATGTTTTATGTAATTACACACCTATGTTGTCATTTTGTTATTATTAAATATTTATACCTTAATAAAGTGAATATTTGAAAATATTGAACTTTCAAATGAAACTCCTTAAAGCGGATCTGATATTTTACCTACATTTATAACTTCGTTTAATATTAACCAGGAACTTTTTGGTGAGGCAATAACGATATAACTTGAAGGAAACTATAATTTTGAGTTTAAGGTATACATTGTGACCTAGTTTATTAAACCCAAACAAATACAACCAAGTGTACTGGGCTACAACCCTATCAACTCTAGAGTACTCACCATAGAGATTCATGCTAAACCATGTAACCTAAACATAGTCCAAGCATCCAGCAGTAAAGAAGAAATTTCTGAATTCTACCACCAACTGGAAATAACTATTAGAGAAACACCCATCAAAGAAATAATATGCATACAAGGAGATTCAAAAATTGGACAAACACAAGAAGACGACCAAACAAGGCAGTTGGTCGGAAGATACGGCCTAGGCACAGGGAATGATTCCGGTCAAAAACTCGTAGAATTCGAAAACCATTTTTGCGATTACAAATAGTCTACTCCCTCAACGCCCAAGACGCCGCTACACGCGGATATCTCCCGGCGGACAATACAATAACCAATTAACTTCTTTCTCATAGCACCTAGATAGAAATCAAGCGTCAATAACGCATAAAACTGTCCCTGGAATAGAGTGTGGGAGTGACCATAAACTCTTGCTAGTTAAAGTCAGAATTCATATGAAAGCAAAGAGAATAGAAAAAGGAACTCCCTCTTTGAAACCTTAAACCACGGAGCAATTCAAACAAAAATTGGACCAAAACTAATAACATATTCGGATAACTTAAGTCAGACGAGCCCAGGAGAAATGCGCAAGGCCTCAAAGCAACTTTATCAACTACCAAAGAACAAGTGTTTCCAAACTTCCGTCGACTGCGCTCCATCTACATAGTTTTCAATACGCTGACATTGGCTTTCCCAGTAACAATTTTTTTCCTTAGTTATTGATCTTCGAACTTCTCTATTTTTACTCTTATACTTATCTCTATTATCGTCAGTCTTGTTACTTCGCCACTTACGATATAATTTATTCTTTTCGTCTATTAATTGTTTAGTTTCTTCAGACAACCAAACAGAAGAGTGCTTCTGTTTATTATGTTCAATTTTTCCCAATGCTTCTACCGCTGCTTCTCTTATAGCTATCTTTAATACTACATACTCTTCTTCTACGTCTTCTAGTGCTTGATTATTTTATATCTTCCCTTCCAATCTTCTTTGATGTAGCTGTCGAATAGATGGTTGTTGTAATAGTGTTAATTTATATCTTTAATTTTCTGTCTGGTAATTTATTAGTGGATTTTCTTTTGATTTGCTCTTCAAATTGCAATTGCAATTATACGGAAAACATACTTTTAACATTACAAGATAGTGATCCGATCCACACTTAGCGCCACGTTTTACTCTGCAATCCATTGGTTTTATCTTTGTTCATTTTTTTTATACGAAATAATTCAATACAGATTTTTGATTCAATGATGGTCTTTACCATGTGACTGTATGTATTGTTTTGTGGGAAAACTACGTATTCGGAGTACACATTTCCACAATTCACTCATCTGAGTCATTGACAGTGTTCTCGCCATCTATGTCAGTCCCCTTCCATCCAATAGCGGATATAGGCCTCCCCAATTTGTCTCCAGTTGTTATGGTCTGCGGTTTTCCTTATCCATCCAAATCCGGCAATTTTCTTTCAATCATCCGACCATCGCATCTGTGGACGTCCCCTTCCCCACTTTGCTGTCCATGGTATCCATTGTTGGATTATTTTGCTCCAACTATTATCTCTCTGTCGCATAGTATGACCAGCCGAGACAGCCATTTCAGGGATGATGTGTGTTCTACGACGTCAATCACTTTCGTTCTTTGTCTGATATCCTCGTTTCTAATTCAGTCTTTAAGCTTTACATTTAGCATTTGCCTCCCCATGGCTCTTTGTGCTTTAGCTAGCTTGTTTGCGATGTTTCTTGTTAAGGTCCATGTCTGAGCGCTATATGTTAGTACAGGCAGCACGCATTGGTTATTAACATTTCTTCTTAAATGTAGCGGTATTTTTTATTCTTTAGTGTCTTATTTTGTCTACTAAATGATGAACACGCTTGTCCTATTCTTCTTTCGATTTCTGCTGCTTGGTTTTGTTTTCCTCGTTTTACCATCTGTTTATATACTCGTCTATATATTCTATTCTTTGGTAGTTTATTTCTATGTTTCTGTCTTCTATTTGGTTGATCATTATTTTGGTTTTTTGCTTGTTCATTGAGAGATCTCTTTTTCCTGATTGCTGTTCTAATTCACATATCATCGACTGTAGCTCTTCACAGCTCTGGGATATCATCACGATATCATCTGCAAATCTCAGATGGTTGAGCATTTTCCCGTTTATCTTAATACCGTTCTTATCCCAGTCTAGCTTCCTAAATACGTCCTCTAAAGTTGTTATGAACAGTTTTTGGCTCGTGGAGTCCCCTTGCCTCACCCTTCTTCTAGGTATGGGCTGTGTATTGTCATATAATTGTACTATCATTTCCGCCTTTTGATATATATAGTGAATCATTTGGGCATATCTGTAATCTACTCGACTATTCTGTAGTGCCTTTGCCACTATCCATAATTCTATGCTATCGAATGCCTTTTGATAGTCTATAAAGGCTAAATATAGTGGCAACTTGTATTCGTTAGATTTTTGTATTAACGTCCTTACGGTAAGTAGGTGGTCTGACGTACTGTAACCCTGGCGGAATCCTGCTTGCTCTGTAAATTGATAATATTCCAGTTTGTTGTTAAGTCTAGTAATTATTACCGTTGTCATTAATTTGTATAATTGCCATAACAGCGATATTGGACGGTAATTTTCCAGTTTGCTTTTATCATTATATCATTATATAGCAGTACTGTTAGTGAAGTCTTCCAATCATTCGGTATTTTTCTTTCTTGCAGACATTTATTTAACAATATTTTCAATGACTTGAGTATTGTTTCTCCTCCTTCTTGTATTAATTCAGTTACGACTCCATCTTCTCCTGGTGCCTTATTTTTCTTCATGTTCCTTAAGGCTTCCAATATCTCTTCGTCATCTATATCCGGTATTTCCGAGTTTATGTTTTGTAGTTTTCTTTTTAGTTGTTGTTCCATTTCTTCTGGTATTTCTTGTTTTTGTTCGTACAGATCTTTATAGAACTGTTCTACCATTACCAGGATCTTCTTTCTATCATTGATTTTAATATTGTTATTGTCTGTAATTTCATTTACCTGTTCTCTTCCTAACGATCTCCTGACGGTCTTCATGTTTTTGCTTTCTTCTATTACTTTTTCTATTTCTGCTTCTAGTTGTTCCCTTTTGCCTTCTTTTATAGACTTCTTTAGTGTTTTATTAATGTTTTTATAAGTCACAGTATTTCTTCGGATATTTCTCAATAGTTCTCGTCGTTCTTCAAACAGCCTTCTTGTTTTGTCACTCCATTTTTCCTCTTTGTTTTTCTTCTTTCTTGCTACCTTCTGATTGCTGTTAGTATCGGCTCTTTCAATCTTTTATTGAGTTCATCTATATTTTGTGATTTTTGTTCTTGCTCTTTTTCCAATATTCTCTTCAATTCCTGTTGGTATTTTTCTGTTTTATTCCTTAGCTGCTTTCTATCTATTCCTATACTTTTGTTTCTTACGATCTTCTTTATTTCCAGTCTTATATTAATGCAACTTTTGCGCGCACCATCCTGTGGTCGCTACCAGTGTTAAATGCGTTTAATACTGATACATCTTTGACTATCTTTTTGTCTGACGATAGTATATAATCTATTTCATTTTTTGTGAATCCTCCTGGGCTTACCCATGTCTACTTTCTGTTTACTTTTTTCTTGAAGAATGTAGTCATTCCATAGAGGATCTGTTGTTCTAGGAAGTTTATAGGTGTTTATCCTCTATCATTTCTTTCCCCCAATCCAAAGAGGCCTATTTTGTCTTCCTCTATTTCTTTCTTTACACCAATTTTAGGGTTGAAATCCCCGATGAAAGTATATTTACAGGGGTGATCCTCTATTGCCGTTGATATTTCATCATGAAATATTTCTATGTCCTCATCGTTGTATGTTGTTGTTGAGGCGTATACTTGAATGATTTTCAGGTTGCAGTGTTTTGATATTTGCATTTTGATGTAGGCCACTCTATTTGATATTCCTTTATATAATGTTATATATGGTGATATTTTTTATCTACTGTGAATCCTACCCCTCCTTCATTGTCTTCTTCTTCATTTTGTCCTTTGTAATATAGGATATTTCCTGATGTTAGATTTACACACCTTTTTCCTTTTCTCTTAACTTTCGAAAGTCCAATTATGTTCCAATTAATTTTTTTCAGTTCTTCCGCTAATTCTTCCATCATTTTATCTGTTCGCATTGTACGTATGTTATATGTAGCCACGTTTAATTTGGTTTTGGTTCTGCCGATTTTCTCACTGTTTCGTATAGGCGAGCTTTTGCCTTCCTCAGAATCCATGAGGCTTACCGGATAACCGGTATGGGATTGTGGGTTCATAGCCCTACCCACCTGGGGTATTTTTGTTTTGACTCGTCATTTTTCATCATCTTTGGAGGTTGTTTGACATTAAAACCCCACGCTTGCCAGGCGGGTTGGCGAGTTATTTTCAGCCGTCCACTATGGATACCGACGCTGTTCGCAGCCGCCTACTCTGGGTCACATGCTGCTGGTGCCTGTTGGTCCGCGGGAGGTATTTTGTTTCCCCCCTACTCGGTATATCTACCGAGCGTTCCCCTATCCGCCACCTGGGGACGCTCCATTGTAAGACAGAACATGGACCGATTGGATTAGACAGAGAACAAGAGTAGTTGCTGTCAGACACAGGATAACTAACTTAAAATGAGATTTAACTGTGCACATGCACGAATACAAGGATGACCTATGCAATCGAGAGAGCTACGATAATCATCACATTGAGAGACAGAAAATGGAACGACTGGATTAGACAGAGAACAACGGTAGTTGCTATCATATACAGAATATCTAACCTAATATGGGATTTAACTGTGCACATAGCACGAATAAAGGGATGACCCATGGAATGACCATACGATGGAGACCGTAGGAAGCAGAAGAAAAAGGAGGAGGACAAACACGAGATAGTACGACTATATGTAAAGAACTATATGAAAGAGACAAGGCGGAGATGGATAATATATTCACAAGGCAAAGAGAATTGAAAAAGAAGGAGGAAGGCCTATTGATACATGTACCCATATAATGGTAGATAACACTACACAACAGCCTCCCCCGAGGGGTTCTCGTCATACTGTCCTATAATTTCGTTGTTTGTATTTGTGGCTGCTTTGGCATTGAAATCCCCAGCTATAATAAGTTGTTGAAGTCCTTTAACGTTATTCAAGGCTCCTGTGAAATCTTAGTAGAATTCTTCTTGTATGTCTGGGTCAGAATCGTGGGTTGGGGCATATATTCCCATTATTACCGTATCATATTCATGTAATACTATTGTAATTGTAATAATTCGTTCGGAGACACAACTAAGGTCTTTAATTAACTTATTTAAATGGCTGTTCACTAAAACAGATACACCGGCTTTTGCTGGCTGCGCCTTTGGAACACCTGAGCAGGTGATAGTTGTACTTTCCAATATTTCGCTACCACATCCCTTTTTATTTTAGTTTCCGATAGCAGCGCCATATCAATTCCAAGGTTTTCCATAGATGTAGTAATTTCTATTGTTTTATTGTTCATTCCTTGAACGTCCCATGTACATTATCTTATTGTCCGTTTACTCGCCAAAAGTCGTCTTAGATAATTTCCGTCCAAGTTCCGAGGCTTGGTTGTGGTTCTAGGAGCTTGTTTATATATTTACAGGTAGTGAAGAGCTGACCCACTGCTTCGATCCCCAACTTGGAGAACCTGTAGGGGCTTTTCCTCCCTTAGTCGAACTGTTTCGGTTTTGAGGGGCCGAAGACTCGCCTTACGCCCTTTTCCGTTCGCCACAGACTATTACGACTACAGTCAGGAGATACGACGTCAACGTGGATATAGGACTTGTTGACAGAGCTGTTAAGAAGAATTGCAGAGGCATTTCTCGAGATTTAATGGGAGCACTCATTCGACATTAGTTCTCCCTTCGAGACCATACCAACTATTTATTTCCAACAGGTAAACCTTCATGTCGTATTCCATCGTATTTTCCATAAGCTGCTTTATTACTAACACTGCATCCTGTGTGCTTCTTCTTTTTGAAAACCCATACTGTTTCTCATGCAGCTGGTACCCTAAGGAATTCGTGAGTCATTCTTCTAGTACAGTCTTTCGAAATTTCTTTGGTTGTCAACGTTTTCATCAGTAATTGGAGCAGTACTGCTTTTCCTTCGCTCCCCATGAATTCCACACTTTCTATAATGCTCTGACGGTGTTCGTGTGCCATACAAAGTTAAATTTTTGTCTAATTTTTCTAGAGATTGTTTTGCTTCTATTTTTATTTGCACATTTAATCTTGCTCTGTATGGGTTGCTTTCTAAGAGCTCTTAGAAGTACTGTTTTTACCTGCTTATTATCTCCTGGCCTGTTCATAAGAAGAAGAAAACGATAGTACTGAGTACAAAAGCGATGCAAGGAAGTATATGCAAGGAAGATCTCCAATGTAATAATAATTCAGTCAATGAGTGATGTTAGAATTGAAATTTTTCGAACATTTCTGGAAAGATCTATTTTAGAACTACTTATTAGACGCATGTTCATGTGTTCTAGCTCTTCATATTGAATGACTACTTCAGGATTAAAACTATTAGACTTACGTGCATGTGCTATAGCACTAACCAGAACTGCCTATCATATTTCATTAGTTACAGACTTACTGTTAAGTTTAATAAAGGAAGAAATAATACCGGCTGCGTTGCTTCTCACAATAAGAGAGCGATAAGAAAACAACTTTTTATAAATCGTTACATAACCGTGCCGACATAAACACAGTGATTGAATATTCCCCTCGATAATAATGCCATTGAACCAGAAGAAAAGCCGCGAGTTATAGCAGCAAGTCGTCCAATTATAAGTGAAATAATAATAAAAATTAAGTGATGCAAATACATCATAAATAGCCGTAATTGGCGACAACAAACACACGATTTCAGAACACTCACCTCTCTGTAATTATATTTAAAAATTTCCAAACGTAATTTATATTGATGTATTTCTGAATTGAACTAAGTTATAAAGCTGTCAGCAATGATTGATACTCTCTAACTACACGGTGAGCAACCAGTCGGTCCGATGGTTCTTCTTCGCGGTGCGATCGATCTTCCTCCGGAGTATTCCCTTGTGCAAACGCGATTTACATTGTAATCATCGAGTAATCACGATCTCCAATACGATCGGTGATTCTTTATATTTAGTAGGCCGGATTTTAACCGTGAGATTTCTGTGTTACTCTCGAATTTGGGATTTATTACCGATACGTTCACCTTTGACACCCGATGGAATTCGCCTGGATGGTTATCGATTATTCAATTTTGAAATTGAAATTGAAAAAATGTACATCATATATTGCTTAACATCTTACTTCCATTTTATTTAAACCAATTAAAAATTGGGTTGTTAAAAAATGTACACGTGTTCAAAAACTATGATACAAGACATTTTCAAGAAAGAAGAATATTTCCAAGTCCGACAGTGCCAGTGCCATATCTGGACAAAGATCTTTAAAAATCAAGGGCGGCAACCCGCTATACACATATTCCCAATCCGGCTTTGGCAACAGGATTGTCTAATCGCTTAAACTTTTTTGCGATTTCTGTTGTTCGGCTTCGAAGTTAAACTTTAGCCCTCCCCCTTGTTTCTACCTTAGCTAAGGAGAAGCACGCGGTAAAGAAAAATGCAGATGTCCAGCACTTGAAGTACTATACAGGATGGTAAAAAATTTACGAATTTAAAATCAGTGTTCAAAGTGAAATGATTTAAACCTTATAATATTCAAGTATTTAGCAACTGCACGGAGTGAAACTCAAATTCTTGACGATATTTAATAGAATTATTATTATTCAATCTGCGAAGAGACAATGGTAATAATTATTGTTTTCAATTTAACTCCCTAAGCGGATGTTTTCAACCAGAATCCGTTGTAAAACGGTTAATAATTTGAAGTTGTAGGCGACATTCAATAACACGTGTTCTAATCACCTAAATGTAATTCTAAAAAAAAACAGAAACGTAGTAACCTTCGCTCATAAGTGAAGGAGGGGAAAATCTTCGTAAGTCACCCAGATATTCTGGGCGTGTAGGATTCAACTGGGGAGGAAACCCAGTCGCCTACTGACTAAAAACCTCCTCTTCTTTTCGCATGCTGCCCCGGAACCCATTTCAACATTACTTCGTTGCAGCACGCCACTTCTGCATCACAATCCTCTTGTCTCCTTCATTCCTCCTGCTCTTTCGTTGTCAACATTTCCACAATAGCAATCTCTATAACCTTCCACTTTTTCGGCCCATCCAGCATCTCCTGCAATATATTGGCCGGCGTCAGTTGTTGGCCTATTTCAGTTGTCATTCTCTAGTCGAGTGGCGTCCCATCTTACACACTCAAACACCGTGTGCGCGGGTGTATCCGTCTGCCCACAGTACACGCACGTGTCGGTGTCTGTCAAGATCATCCGGTGTAGGTGTAGCAGCCAAAACAGCCGTGCCCTGTTAAAAATTGTGTGAGGTGGTAACCCACCTCTCCATGTTTCGCATCACCCATGGCTGTATGTGTATGTCCGTAATCAGCCGCATGGTCCATCTTGCAATTTCGCCTTCATTGTTCCACTCCCTTTGCCATTGCTGCATGGTCTGGTCCCTTGCGGGGGGAGCGTTCTAACGCTAACAGGTGGATTGGAGTGACCCCGGCTACCACTTGTATGGCCTTGGTGAAGGCAGTTCGGTACGCGCTGGCTATGCTGATTGCCACTCGCTTCTGTACGCTTTCTAACTTCCTTCTGTTTCCGCCTATCTTTACAGCGTTGTTCCACGCCGGCGCACCATACAATATTATCGAGTTGAGAGCAATGGTTATTCGTTCAGTTCTTTTCGTCACCTGTTCTATGTGGGAGCTCATGTTCATATTTTTCCCGAACACGATGCTTCAGGATGTTCTGGCTCACTAGTTCCACATCCCTGGTCCTCACTTCTATTACCTTCAGCTTCCTCCTTCCACATGGTATTACCATCTCCGTTTTATGTGTTGCTAGCTCTAGGCCCTTCTTCTCCATCCTGGTTTAGAGTTTTAGCAGAGACCATTCTATGCTTTCCCTGATCTCAACATTGTCTTTTCCGCAAGCCACCAGTGCCAGGTCGTCGGTGTATCTATCGTGTAGGTGTCTTCTGGTAGTTCGAGTTCGAGTACCCCATCGTAGTAAGCGTTCCATAAAGTGGGACCGAGTACGTTGCCCCCATTGACAGTCCCATCCCCACTTCCAAGGTTCTATCTTGCAGGTGGCTGTTCATTATACAGTGCTTTCGTAAAGTAGTGGATAAATTCGATAGAACATTTTAGAAGGGTTTTCGCAGAAAATCCTCGGACACGTCAACCTTATTTTTTATGAGTGCATCGTTCCTGATAATTGTCATTTTTCGATCGTCTTTTGTTTTCGCACTATGACGTCATCGGCAATTTTTTTAAATGGCACCTCATACTTTTGTTCACGAATTTGGATACAGCACATTTTTCTGCGTACAACACTGTCAAAAACATATGACCTTGACCTTCAGTTAATTTAACCATTTTTTATAAAATGACAAAGTTACTACTCAATAAACACTAGAACTACACTACTTTTGACAAACAAAAGATAAAAAATGCATTCTTACAAGAAATAACTCCAAACAACTGTCAAAACCGCCTTTTTTTAAATTATTATTGGTCTACTCTAATCACTTTACCATACATTTTGGAAACATTGGGACTGATTATTTCGAAAACTTTCCTCTTCAAGGTCATATGTTTTTGACAGTGTCGTACGCAGAAAAATGTGCTGTATCCAAATTCGTGAACAAAAGTATGAGGTGCCATTTAAAAATATTGTGGATGACGTCATAGTGCGAAAACAAAAGACGATCGAAAAATGACAATTATCAGGAAAGATGCACTCATAAAAACTAAGGTTGACGTGTCCGAGGATTTTCTGTGAAAACCCTTCTAAAATGTTTTATCGAATTTATCCACTACTTTACGAAAGCACTGTATTTACTAGGTACGGGAATATTCGCCGTTCCTCTAGCTCTTGTATAACACCCTTCCATGGCCCCGAATTGAACGCATTGCGGACATTTAAGGTTATCAGGACTGCAAACCTTTGACGTCTAGCAGCATCCTACGCTATACTGATAACCTTCTTCACTGCATCCACAGTCGTCCGGCCCTCTCTAAAGCCGTACTGATTGTCAGAGAGTCCTCCTTTGTCTGCTATATCCTCCAGCAGAATCGGTCGGTTCAGAATGTGCTTTAGTAGCTTCCCCATCGCGTTAAGTAGGCGTAGCGGCCTGAAGCTGTTGTTGCCTTTATCTAGTAGTACAAGTCTTCCTTCCTTCCACATTCTAGGGAAGAATCCTTTTTTCATCAACTTCCAGAACTTTGCAAATCAATCTTTTTGCTATACCTGTAGTTTGAAACAATAATATAATAATAGAATAATTTTGTATACACAATACACAAAAGACGTTTCAGTCTCCTGTCAATGATATTATAGTCGGCTAATGATAGTCCATGAGGGGGTTGAAGTAAGTGAATTTAACTGCTAAGAAGGAAACGTAATAATAAGTAGTCTACTACCTGCTTTGAAACATTTACTACAGCGTTGCTCATTCCCTACCTTTGATATGCAGCTTATGTTTTTATACAGAATAATCACGCAGGGATTTCCGTATCAAGTAGCGGCATGTTTTCGTAACAACGCCGTTAACTGCATTCCTCGATCATGCATTCTCGTCAGCCGACGACAATAGATGGACGTTATTACAATTATTAGTAATAAAATATAATGGAATATTATACCCTGAAGCAACGAACTTTAAAATGTGTTTTATTTTGTCTGAAACTACTAATTTTATTAAAAATAGCTACTAAATACATTGCCATTGTCACTTCTAAAATATTCTAAGCGCATCCACATACCTGAGAAAGACAAAATCCTTGCTTTAGTTTAATTTATTATTAACAACAACTGTTTGTCTCATAACCACTTCAATCAAGAATCACAAATGACAGCAGTATTATCATCTTCTGCTAGGAGAAAGTATTTTGAGCGGATTTCCAAAATGGTAAGTTTATGGATCTGCATTTTACTAGTCATCATCCATAGCATTGGTTACATACAAATATATGTCTTTCGGAGATTTCCACGCAATGTGTAAATAATTTTAATTTTAAATTTCTTTCCTGTTTTCTGATATTTATAAGAATTATGCGGGCATATTTTGTTATGATGGCGAATTGATTTATTTTTAAAATCAAATATCCGAAGCTATACCTTGTTAGTAATGTAAAAGCATAGTATTTTTCTTAGAATAACGATTTTAAGTTTTCGGTTCTTCCATTCTAACACATATCGTTATAGATTTGATTCTGAGTTTTTTTTTGTACAATAGTAGGAAAACATAAAATTTTCCATTACCCGGTATAATTTACATTCAGGTACATTAAATTATCTAAACTCCCGCTCATAAATTATTTCTTCCTTAAGAAAAAATATTGTAGATGTAGAATTGCATTTAAAATTTGTACAGCCATCATTTGTTACTAATGCGTTGAAATTCAAACTTGGGAAAACTGTTAAATAATGTACAGCCCGTCAGACGATAAGTTTCACTTGAGTTTAGCGTGCGCAGTGGCAAATTTTTGTTATCAGTACCGGAGCGCATTTACACCTAAACGTCGAGCAGTGCAGATCTAGTACACTCCGTCAAAAAGTACGCGTTAGTTGTAGTGTTGTAGTGAGCATTGCTTGTGAACTTGGTGTACTGAGTGTACTTCGACAAAGTGGAGAACCGAAAGTAAGTGCATCTCATTTGCTCCGAATGCCGTCTCACTTCTTCTTCTACGCATCCCAAGTGAAACTTATCGTTTGACGGGCTGTACTGAAGCAAAATAATAAATAAATATTTATTATCTAATAGTTGACATTAACAGGAACAAAATTGTTTATGAATGATTATTATACCCTTACAATGTTATAAGTAGTAAATAGAAACAGACAGACATAGCCTGCTTGATGTTAGCGTAAGTGTAAAAAAATTACGCCTACAAAATATTACATAGGGTGTTCCGAAATTGGTACACAGGGGTGTTTATAAAACCAATCTTCTTATTGCACTTTATTCTTCTTCTTCGAGTGCTTTATTTCTTACGAGAGGTAGCGACCTCCTCTCCTGTGCTTGTGTTACCGGTTTTAAGGTACCACAGACATAGAGGACCTACAGCTTAACGTGCGCCCCACACCGTGGGAATATTTACTAGGCAGAATAATTCGTTGGTTTGCCACGGCCTTGAGAGGGAGAGCGGCCGTTAAAAACCGGATGATCCGGTACTAGGAATTGAACCTCAGACCTTAGCGTTATTATTTCATATTTAGTATATTATGAAACCACGTTTTAGTATACTTCTTAAAGGATTGTTTTCACTGAACAAACTTGTTTATTATTTTGACACTTACAAATATATTTGACATTAACTTACCGTACGACAACAAAATTAAAAATGTTTATTAAAATACTTTCTACAATTGAGATTGTTTAGTTAAAAAATGTGCTTTTTATTGTTCTAATTCGTCGCTTTAAAACACACTTGTTTATACAATCTCAAGCCTGGTGGTTTATTAAAAAATAATAAAAGCAGGGAAGTTTTTAAAAATAAAACGTCAAAAAATAGTTCACTGAATCTGAATACTAAATACCAAGCTGTAATTATCGTTGGGCTGATCGTCATAAACTATGAACTGAAAAGATGATTCCCTTGGTTTGTGGAGATAAGAGAACGTTGTAAATTACATACACAATAATTACAGATATGAAAGCTTTATATTCCCTTTGATAATATCAAAAAATATTATATGGATTGCTTAAATTACGCGATTATGTTTATTGCAAGTTGTTTCGCTTTAATTTTTTGTTTTCCTACAATGTTTACCAATAAAAAGACTTCTTTGGAAATTATCTGGATGCAATGGAGAAGTTCATAAATAATATTCACGATGGTATTATTTCTTCATAGAAGGGACATTTTCCAACTATAAACATTTTGCATGTGCTCAAAGTAAGCTCACTATTCACTAGAGGAACAAATTAGAATAAAAATTAAAGATAAATATGCTGAACTAGAAATAAGAAGACGAAACTCTACTAGTCGCATAAGAAAATTATAATTAAAACTGAAATATACACAGGAAGTAGGGATAAAAAGATGAACTTTGCATGAACTGACGAAATATTACTTGGTATAATGTGTAAAATATGCA
>JABXWE010040461.1:0-23575 GCA_014611495.1 Limonius californicus | reverse complement strand
CTACTGTTCGAAAATTAATTTTATTAATAAATAGTTTTTCTTTTGTAATTGTGTACTATTGCATGCCCCCCCCCCATGGACCCCCTTCCACCATGAAAGAAGATTGAGAAAGTTGTCCCCCCTTCCGTTTTGAGCTGGATACACCCTTGCGCAAATCGAGTAATTTTTAAAATTGCAAACTATCAGAATTGTTTTTCGAGTTGAGAGTATTTATTTTTTAACAATACATATATTTGGCCGATATTTTAAATTTATGTTAATGCACTATAAATATTGTATGTAAAAAATGATTCATCACTTCTTTTTGTTATTATACTCTAAAGCTTGAAACTAAAATAAAACAAATATGGTGTTGAAGTAAACAGAAACAAAAGCTTGTACCAATGTATTTATAAAACAAAGTTAATACGAATGTTTCGAAAATGGTTTAGCTAGAAAATAAGATAACATTTCAATACTACGTAAAATGTACCTGAATAATGTGCAAGTATATACAGGGTGTATCAGAAATAGGTACAAATATTTAAACCAGTAATAGATTGACTCAAGTAGAATTCAATGGTACTATTCATTTTTCACAACTCATTAAGTAAATAAAATTTTGTTTGAGAACTGCTGATGATACAGAGAAAATGAATTTAAGCTGTAGAAGGTTATTACCTAATTGTAAAGTAACTCCAAAGTGGCGAACACGTAAAAACTTGTCTGGCTTGTGATAAATAGAATAGAAAAAAATGATTCATCACTTTTTATTTTTATGGATACTAAAATAGCTGAAACACTACTTTTCTATATAACCGTCATTAATTAACATTAATTCTTAATTCAATGAGCTTAGTTTAGTTCTTTACGTTTAGCTGTCACTGAAGAATTTTCTGAAACCACATCTAGCCTTGAGTTTCATTTACAGGTGTTTATGTTCTATGATGTAACCACATTCGTATTTTAACTAGTTGTTACACCAACGCAACCATACCTTTCTCGCTATTTATAATTATAGAATAAACGGCTGATCATATTTTGTCGATGCATATATATTTCATTTAATCCTTCTTCCAAATATTTCATAAATCCATACCTTACCGAGCTACTAAAGTGACTCAAAAAATCAGCGTGTTCTCTTGTCACCGTAGCTAATTTAGCAGGCGACCTTTCAAAATGCGTTTTTTTTTTGCTATTAAACATCATATTCAAGATTGAAATAAAGCGAAAAATTATTGAAAACTTCATAGAACAAATGATACAAAATTGTCAAAAGTAGTGCAAACGTACGGTAAAATCAACCTACGTTTATGACATATAGGAACTTAATATAGTGAACTTTTTTCACCTAATTACAAACTACCTCAAATCTTTTAAAAATATAATACACTAAACTCCAATGTCAAGATTTATCTATTTTTTTAAACAGAACCGTGTCAATGCTCTAAAATTAGTTAATTTTGTTGTATACTGTACACATTGCTATTACATTGGTTGCAATTCGCTTTCTAGCCCTTAAATAGAGGGCCTTAAGACCCAGAAAAGACAAGAAAAGGAATATAATACTTTATTTATGTGAAAAGTTACATTTCTTATTGAATTCCCAGATCGGTTTAGGATCCCCTGAATATAATATATTTATTTCAAAGTGCAATTTAAAACGTTGCGCTAAATTATCTCACCCAACGGCAAACTTTGGAAAAAATTAATCTAGAAGAGGTACAGAAGCTGTCTGCGAGGATAGTATCTCATTGGAGATGTAGCGTTCTTCTATGCCTGAGTTGCATGTACACACATAGAGGACCTACAGCTTAATGTGGAATTCGAACCACGGGAAGTGTAAACACTTCAGAGAAGATTTACTACGCAGAATACCTCATTGGGTTGCCACTGCCCTAAGAGAAAAAATTTCCGTTAAAAATCCGATATTCCGCAAGTGGAAATTGAAGTCCAGTCACTTGGCGTTGAAGACTAACGCGCAGGCTTGCAGCCTAAGGCCACCTCTGATTAAGTCAAGCTGTTATAATTGTTTTTACCTGGCAGTTGTCAAATTATACAGCTCAACTCAGTTGCTACAATCAGCCAAAACGGTTTTCGCAAAAGAAAAAATTTTTTTTATAATTGACCCCTATTAACGGAACGACGCTCACGAAAATGGTGTGTGGATTTATGCAATACGACCTTGTATTAATATGAGTATCTTTATAAATCACCTGAAATGACTTTTCTTGAAGCTGACTTTTAGTGTACTGTAAATTTATGTAGAGGAACAAACAGTATGTATATCACGTAAATCTGTAAGTGGCAGACAAGCAATTTATGATGAAAAGGTAAGTGAACATGTAAGGCAGTGTATGCACAACGAATCAAATACATATTTAAGAAAACTTTAGCAAGAGATGAAGTTATTGTATAGCAGTGGTATTTAAACGGGGATACGCGTACCCCCGGGGGTACCCCAAGACATTTTGAGGGGTACGTAAAATTTTATAGATATTTCATGAATGATCAGAGCTACAGGAAACCATTTCTTCCCAGAGAGAACTTGTATTGTTTTCTGTTCCCAGCGTTCCTTACTGAGCAACAAAATAATAGTTACCCGTGGTGTAGACTCTACTAATTTCTAACTGTTTTACAACCACTGAACAAAGAAATTTTCACATTAATTTTAAATTTTAAAATGACATATCGTCTGGCCTACTCTACTCAACAATGAAATCTTGCAGCTGTGTTCGTTATAGCGCCAATAATATTGTAGTCCTATAATCACGAGTGCCATTGGAATTCCGCCAATTTGGGAGTACAAAGTTGAGTGGAAAAGTGTCTCTGGGGGCACGGGGAGGAAAAGGTTGAATACCACTGTTCTATGGTATGGGTGATATTCAAAAGACCAGTTCCCACCATTCACGCCCAGGAGAACAAGATTAAACCTGAATGTGCCATAACATATCCTAGTTACTGCAGAATATTTTTCAAAGTATGAAAAAATGTGTTAATTTACGTTCTCAGGCTAGTGAAGGTCATTTTCAACAACTGTTGTAGTCTGTGGTAAACTACTCTTGCCTTAAATGAAGACTACATGGTATTAAAAACAGTTGTTTGCAGAATAACAAATTACTGTTTTATATGAGTATAAAAATAATTCCATGAGAACCTAACAAACTATGCATGCTGTATTGATGTATTGTTGTGTAAAGCCACAAAGTATAAGAAAAAAGCAACAGCTATTTTAGTATATTCAACTGTTTACTAAATTGGAACGATCATCACTTGTATTCAGTGTCTATATCTGGCCATGGTTGATTAACATAGCAACATAATTTTGTGATATTGCGGGGATTTTATATGGTTGTTGAGGTTTTATTGAAAAGATTTGCGCCAACCGTGAGTAAACGCAATGTTAGTTGCACATGACGTTTACTCTCCAAGTAAACGCTCGGTTATTGGTTCTGTGCTGTTACTGTTAGACTTTCCTTTATTACGTGGTCTGGTCCTTTGGCTAGCAAATGTGATAAAAAAATTAGTACTTCCTCTGGTAATTTTATATTGTCGTTATAAAATTTCATTAAAAACTATACAAACTAAAAAAATATGTTGTATTAAATACCTTATATTTTATGTGTGTGCTGTATCTTTTACGAGACGTAGTAGACTATACCATCTACTTATTTAACATCACAAATGAGCTATTGTAAAGAATCTAGATTCGTCAAGCTATCTAAACGTTAACTATTCGGAGTTAATTATTTTGGGTTCAAGAGGGTAAGAGGGTGGTTCACCATTTATTGTCCCTGATATAAAAGCAAATGACTTAGCCATTTGAAACAACTTTATTTCTCAACATAATCTCCTTTGAATGCCTTTAGAAAAAATAAACTCTTTATCCTGCACTGCAAATCACTTATTCACCAGCCATCAGTCATCACCCCTTCATCGTCCGAAAATGAGTTTCCCGAAGACGTTCTTCTAATTTGGGGAACAGGTGAAAGTCACTGGGGACCAGATCTGGCGAATGTAGGGGTTGTTCTAAAATTTCAAATCGAACATTATGGATAGCAGTCATAGAATTACAGCT
Organism: Limonius californicus; assembly: GCA_014611495.1. Taxonomy (NCBI): domain Eukaryota; kingdom Metazoa; phylum Arthropoda; class Insecta; order Coleoptera; family Elateridae; genus Limonius; species Limonius californicus. The sequence continues at coordinate 19,518 of JABXWE010040461.1, read as the reverse complement.
CTTCTGAGCGGTAGCGTTGTTTTGGTGGAACAGAACGCCGCGTTTCAAGTTTCCACGCCTTTTTTGCTTTATAGCCTCACAAGAAGAGCTCCCTCAGAATGCCAAACACGGCACTTAGGTGTGGGGGGGGCACGATGCCGCCGTTCCATGCTCTGCCGTTTTTACTGTGGATCAAAGTGATGAACCCAGGTTTCATTTACAGTTGCGAATCTTTCCAAAAATTCATCCAAATCCATGTCCATTCATCTCAAACTGCTGACACTGTGAGACACCTAACTCACTTCTGATCAGGTGACAACATTCTTGGAATACATTATGCGTAGATATTTTTCAGACCCAATTCCTCGTGCAACATCTTCTCAACGGTTCCAACGGAAATCCCCAGCGTGTCAGAAATATATTTGACCGTAAGCCTCTGATCACTCAGTACCATATCATGGACCAAATCAATATTTTCTTGAATGATAACAGTTTTTGGTGGTCCAGCACCTGATGCATGTTGACACGGCCTCCTTTCTAATTTGAAATTCTTAATTAACTGATATGACGGTATAGAATCATCCAACACTCTGGACAAGTCATTATAAATTTCCTGCGGTGATAAACCTTTTTTAAAAGATATTTTATAACATCCCTTGTCTCAAATTTTTCATTTCAACAAAATCACCAGCACCACAGTAATATTAAATGTATAACTTTCAAAAACAAGAAGATAAGCACCTACAACTTGGCATATATTAATGTCAATAACTAACCTTTTGTATAAAAAAAGAAATTATCCATTGGCCTGGTAATACCTTCTATGTTCCGAATAATAATTTATGAACCATTCTCGTAAAAACCAATAGTTGATAAAGGTTATAAACTGCATGGCTTTAGTAAAGGCACATGTTTGGTTTTTTATGGCAAACCATTATCGAAAATGTTGTTGTTCATACTATAGCTAATTTCGTATATACATATCATCAATGAAATAAATTAAAATATCCATAATATAAAATGGAGAAATAATCTAGTTCAAACTATTATGAAGTATAAAAGCTTCCAGGTTAGGAAGTCGCACTTAAACATTGGTAAAACTGTATTCAAATCCCTTCAATAAAACGCTATAAAACATCAAAACTAAATACCAGGTTTGGTCATTTAATTTTCGGATTGAAGAGGCCACACTGGAAATTATATCAAAAGTAAAGCCGCCTATAACGGTGTACAGTTTCAAAATAGAGGATGGTGAAGCGAACATTGAACAACTGTTAGTTTCTGCGCAGGATGCTGGTACATACATCGTGTATCAGTCAGTCGTCATGGAACAACTAGTGAATATTAAACATTACTGTAAAGTATAAAAACTCCATCAGAAACCTATAATAAAATGTTGAAAACTACGTATGGTGATAACACCAGGTCGCATTAGTGTGTTTGAATCGTTTAAACGTTTCAAAGGTAAACATGAGGATGTTAGAACACGACGTTAGCCTCTCGAAATACATATTTGATCGCTAGAATTCGTGAAATGTTGAAATTATGGCAAAAGGTCGCCGAGTGACTCTCTAAATAATGACAACGAGTTGAACATCAATAAAAAGACGATTCTACGTATCTTAGATATTAGAGAAAGAGGAAGATCTGCTCGAAGTTCGTTTTCCGCAATTTTACAGATAAGTAAACACAGTGAAAACTTGCATTGTGCGCAGACTTCGTTAACATTTACAAATTTAATGGCATTGTTACTGGCGATAGGTGTTTCCGTACAATCCTTAAACGGAATGAATGAGAGAGCATGTACTGGATGTCATCAAGAAGTTTCATTTGAGAAGATCCAGAATCCAAACCATGCTGATTACCTTCTTTAATAAACAGGGTTTTATACATAAACAATTTGCGCTTGAAAGACAAACAGTAAAAAATGCATTCTACGTTGAAGTGATGAAGAGATTATTACAATGCATTTCTCAAGTGCGACTGCAATTTTGAGGAAATTGTAGTTAGTTCTTGCCCATTCTGCACTGATTGTAAAGTAATTTCTCGTGAGACACGGTGTTAATCGCCGAGATGCAAACCTTTTCGGACACCTTTGCCGACTGTATTCGAACACTGTTAGAACATTGCAACAAATATATCAAACTAAATAGAGATAACTAAATATCAAATATTTTTCGTGGTACTTAAATTGTGTTTCGTTTATTGTGTCAGTCCGGGAATTAAATTGTCAAACATCGTAATGTGCCATGCACGTTAATTCTAGTTTTGGAATAATGTTCTTTTTGTTGCCATATTCTATCTTAATTTGTATGTATTACATGTATATTTTTATCTTCATTGATTAATTTATCCTTCGCGTTTAATAAAATATAATAGGAACTCTTTTTACCTACCACAAGTGAGCTATATTGAATTCTTTCATGCTGAAGTTTAAAATTCAATTGCATTAGCTCGTGCGGAACTTTAACAGGCGTTGATTAAAGAATTGAAGCTTCTACAGTGTACACCTACCATAAAGATTAAATTGTTTTTTATGGTTAACTCATTTTTACTGGGGTCAACTTTTTAGGCAGACACGCCTTCGCAAACCTTATAACTAGCATTAAGGGTAATGAACATCATATTGAATTATTCTGATTTTTAAATTAGGTGCGTTTGACCTGTGCTGAAGAATGCAGGCCAAGGATGAGTTCTTGTAGCTTCAGTCACGATTTATCCATAACTCTATAGTTTTCTGTTTGTTTGAAAATGCCCTTGATGGTTTAACAAAAACAAAAATAGGAAAAAATAAAAATACGTGACGTAATAATTCTCGTTTGTTGGCAGTACAGAGAGAAATTTTCGTCAGCATGAACATTAATCAAGGGAATCACATGCTGCCAGAATTCATTCCCTTGGGGGTAAATTAGCCTTGTAATCTCATTAGTGAATAGCGTGTAACACAAGAACATAAAAACCTTTAAAAGTGTTGTGATAACTACCATCATTAATGACCGCATTTTTTAAAGTAATAATACTACTTTAGTTTATTAAATTTTACGTACAGGGTGTCCCAATTAAAACAGTTCACCCTGAATAACTTTGTAAATAATCAAGTTTAAAAAATCGGTAACTTCAACCGTATATTTGCTTACCTAGTATGGAGAAATTTCCCTTCGAAATTATTGTCTGGCGTCACAAGTAGTTTGAAAGGGGACATTTTCTATTATGTAGATCATCTACATAACTTCATCCCCCAAACCCCCGCCATCACCAACACTAAAATTTTAAATGACAAGTGGTGTCGAATGATATGTCACTTGAAAGATTTATCTGCTCTTTGTACAATCTGAAAATTTTTTGCAAATCAGTTGATTTGGTTTTGAATAATAGCATTTTGAAGTTTCGGATGCTTATGAAAAATAAATAAAAATTTTCAAAAAAGTGTTAAGTTATTTTATTAAATTTTCAAAGTGGCTACTAGCAACTTATATACAATAGTACACTTGATTTTCAAATCAATTTCGTACATTATTAAAAATTTCGTCCTCATTAATCTGGCTCTTAGTTCTTCCGGAGACGTTGGATAGCACAGATCATAGATTTTAGAACACGGAAAGAAATCTAGTGAGGTAAGATCAGGTAACCTGGTTGGCCACTCCACATGATCTCTTCTACCAGTCAATCGCTCAGAAAATATGTAATCTAGAAACTGTCAACACTATGAATCATTTTCGGCTTGAACCGCGTCGTCGATTGAAGGTCACACTCAGCAAAGACAGGATTACCGGTTACTGTTTGTGAACCTAAACAAACTAACGTTTCGCAGACATTGCAGCTTGCATCTTCAGTATCCTCGTAGTATTGAATTCAAATCCCGCATGCGGAGCTATGGCCATGGGATCGGTCTTGTTTCCGAAACTTCCGAGACTTCCAATCGACGACACGGTCCAAGCCGAAAATTAATCATAGTGTTGATAGTTTCTGGATTACATATTTTCTGAGCGATTGACTGGTAGAGGAGGTCATGTGGAGTGGCCAACCAGGTCACCTGATCTTACCTCACTAGATTTTTTTCTGTGGGGTCACCTAAAATCTAAGATCTGTGCTACCCAACAAAACTCTCCGGAAGAACTAAGAGCCAGATTAATGAGGGCGAATTTGTTAATAATGAACGAAATTGATTTGAAAATCGATTGTACTATTGTGTATATGTAAGTTGCTGGTGGCCACTTTGAAAATTTAATAATATAAGCTAACACTTTTTTGAAATTTTTTATATATTTTCCATAAGCATCCGAAACTTCAAAATGCCATTAGTCAAAACCGAAACAACTGATTTGCAAAAAATTTGTAGATTGTACAAAGAGCAGATAAATCTTTCAAGTGACATATCATTCGACAACACTTGCCATTTAAAATTTTAGGATTAGCGGTGGCGGAAGTTTGGGGGATGAAGTTGTGTAGATGACTTACATGATAAAAGATGTCCCCCTTCAAACAAATGTTGACCTGTTTCGCCGATTTCTTCAAATGTTATCACTTATCTACAAAGGTATTCAGGGTGGACTCTTTCAGTTGGTACACCCTATATTATGCATAGGTATAAACAATAATTTTTCACACCATATTTTTCAATTACCAAATCAGAAATATACCAAAAATGTTGAACAAATATGGAATTTACAGTAATCAGTCAGGAAGAGGCAACTAATAAAGCTCTTCCGAATGATACGCCTCTGGTGCATGTATGGAAACAAAAGCAAACGTAAACATTGCATTAGATGAGTAGTTTCAGCTTAAAATAATAATGGTATTATTGTCAAGGTTATCGACAAAAAAGATGATGAATAGGTTCAAGTTCGAAATGTTGTAACTCTGTAACGAGGTGTTGGCAGATCTATAATACCCAGAACTTTTTTTTGTTAATGGATGTCTTTATCTGTACTGGGAGTTCTTCAACACGTCCCTAAACACAAACAGAAAATTACCCTACTTTCAAAATTTTATCAGAAACTTACGAATCTAGTGTGCCTTCAACATAAACAATATAAGTTTTGGAAACATTTACAATTGTTATTATTTGCGTTAGGTACATTATTTGGCGATTTCTGGTAAGACTTAATATGTGTTGTTCGCCTAGTTCGTTGTAATAATCTAACAATATGAACAGAATTCTAAATTTACATTTTCAGGAAATGTCAGCCGTTTATACATTTCTGTGAACATCCTCCAACTATATTTTTCCGAAAAATACAAATAATCTTTCATAGTTTTATTAAAGCAGAAGATATTTCAGAAGGTAAATGGCTTGTGTATTTTCAGTAAGGATAATATCCTACACCTAGCATATCTATACCGAATGGGATTAGAGTAGGCTCACCAGCAATGTTTAATTAATAGCGAATACCAATAGAATTACAGTTTATTAATATTCGTCTGTGTATTCAATGAAACTCTTATTGCCATAGTAAAATGAATTTCATTTTTTTTGTTGTCACAAGCCGTTGGTAGTTTCTGATGGCTATATTGTGTTTATTAGTTAAATACTATCACCCGAGTGTTCTGCAACAAAATTTAATTTAAAATATATATGTATACAGGGTGTTTCCAAATTCGCGCCCACGGACTGTGGGATGGTGTTATGCGACAAAAACTAAACAAAAAGTTCCTCTACCATTTTTCCATCAGACCACTATTTTTCGAGTTACCGCGGTTTTAAAAATCTGAAAATGCAGAAAAAAGTGTTGAATCTCAACTTATGAGTTGGTCAGTTGGTCAGTTGGTTAAACTTAATAATAACAAATTTTTAAAAACAAAAGAATGTACAAACTATAATTATGACGAGTACATAATTACATTTGTTCAAAATGTCCGCCTTATGCTACTAAACATGCTTCAGCACGTTGTTGTACTGCTCGAACAGAGTTGCGTACAATCTCCGGTGTTATTACTCGCGCTGCCTGAAACACGCTGTTTTGCAGCTCATTCAGATTAGCCACTGGTGTTTTGTAGACCAACGATTTTAGGTAACCTCATAAAAAGAAGTCGCATGGCGTTAGATCGGGCGAACGAGGCGGCAATTGGACCGCCTCTGCCAATCCAGCGATCAGGGAAATAATGGCCGAGGTAGTCACGTACAATTAACGCGAAATGAGGGCTCGCTCCATCGTGCAAAACCGCGTATTTCAGGCAGCGCGAGAAATAACACAACGTCGCGACGTGCTGAAGCTTGTTTAGTGGCAAAAGGCGGACATTTTGAACAAATGTTGTAATTACGTACTCGTTATAATTATAGTTTGAACCTTCTTTTGCTTCTAAAAACTTGTTATTATTAAGTTTAACCAATTGATTAAACACTCATAAGTTGAGATTCAACACTTTTTTTTCGATTTTCAGATTTTTAAAACCGCGGTAGCTCGAAAAATAGTGGTCTGATGGAAAAATGGTAGAGAGACTTTTTGTTTAGTTTTTGTCGCATAACACCATCCCACAATCCGTGGGCGCGAATTCAGAAACACCCTGTATATAGGGTGCAGAATTTGCACCAAATAAAAATAAAAAGGTATATGTAATTACTGAAAAAAATTGTGAAGAAATAGAAGGATTGACATGAACACCGATCAATCAGCATGTAGAGAACCGGATTAAATAAATAAGTAAATATGTAAGCACTGTAATATTTACGCCCCTTCCGTGTACATCTTATTTTCACTTTGTACTTTTTAACCTAGGGAAGAGGAAATACAAAAATTCTACAAATACGTATATTTTTCCTATGAAGTGCACTGTATATCTATTTATATTTTGTAGGTAACACAATTGTTATTCAAACATGATTGTTGCTACCTGTACTTCACTTTTCTTCAAAGAAAAAATAATATCGAATGCCCGTCAGCAAATGGGAAACAATCAAATAATGTAGGTCACCAGTGATTTGCGTATAGAAAGCCTGTAGGTCACCGGTGACCCCTATGCCAGCGAACGTGATAAAAGATATATGCAAATATTAAGTTTCACTTCCTATTTTGCTAGAAACAAAATCAACGTATTTATTTTAAATAGAACACCCTGTGTATTATTTACTTTATAGTACATTCTATTCTGAATACAGCGATATCACATACTTGTACACTCTCTATCGCTTATATTAGCACCTATTGAATAGGTTATAGTGACCTTCATAGTTTATTGCGCTCCCAACAGCATATTTCGAACCCTCAACAGCCTATTGGACTCTCTTTGTAGCTTATAGCGCTTGTTTGATAGCTTATAGTGACTTTGATAACTTATTGTCCCCTCCCACGGCATATTTCGGTCCCTCAACAGCTTATTGGATTCTCTCAATAGATTAGAGTGACCTTGACAGCTTATCCCTCAACAGCATATGTCGACCCCTCAACAGCCTGTTGGGTTCCCTCAATAGCTTGTAGTAGTGACATTGACAACTTATCCCCCAACAGCATATGTCGGTTCCTCAACAGCCTTTTGGGTTCTCTCAATAGTTTATAGCGCCTCTTTAATAGCTAGTGACCTTGACTGCTTATTCCTCCTCAACAGCATATGTCGGTGCCTCAACAGTCTATTGAGTTCCCTCGATAGCTTACAGCGCCTCTTTGATAGCTTATAGTGACCTTGACAGCTTACAGCCCCCACCCCCCCTAACATATTTCGGACCTTCAACAATCTATTGGGTTTCTTCAATCGCTTATAGCGCCACTTTAGTAGCTTACAATGACATTGACATCTTATCACCCCCACCTTTTCATGAAATGGACAGTTTGCTTATTCAAATGTTGTAGTCTCGTATAATTTCACCATCTGGAAGAGGATGGGTTCCACTTCATGAAATGGATGGGATTTTTGTCCAGATGGCGGAAAACTTTCAAATTACAGTATGAGGAGCCGCTTCATGAAGTGGATGTCCTTTTCATGAAATGTACAATTACATCTTCTGGATTCGACGTATACACTTTACCTCATTGGTGTCTGTCATAGCTTTGCGAGGGAGGTCGGCCATTAAAAATGCGGTGTCCCGGTACTGGGAATTGAACCCCAGACCTTCAAGGTAGAAATCTAACGCGTTGACCTCTAGCCCACGACCGTCTTTTAAAAAAGTTATAGATGACATATAAGTGTCACAGCTGTTAACTTCACCTAGCCATATGTTTGTAAACAGTAATGCCAACTTTAAGGTATTTATCACAGCCTACTTTAATTTCTTTTTCGATCGCACGGTACTATGACTGTGATGTAGGTAGTATAGCAATTTATTATTGTTAATTCATTGTCTGTACTAATACAATAAAATTTCGAGCGTCAATATTATTTATACTCAATTGGTGTTGAATATAGATAGGTAACTGTTACGCATTCCGAAATTCTTACGTAAAACCTTAACATTTGAAACGTACATTTTCAAAAATGAAATATGTTCAAATAGGAAAGATGCCAAGACCGGTGTTGTATGTACCTACAGGGAAGAGCGTGTTTATATTTTGAACGAACTCTAACAAAAGCGATTACGCCATTCAATTATTAACATGTACTGCTTCAACGTAGGAGACAGTTTGACGCTATTATGGGAACATGTAGGAATTAATATTATTTAAAAACCGAAAGAAGCATATTGATTCAATTGACCGTACTATGAACGGATAATGTACTAAAGATATTTTGTTTAAAAAAAAATACGTACAGTTAAAAAATATTTAAAATCACCTACAGTGAGCGTGCATTTTTATCTGTGGGACGACCTTCATCGCGTTTTGAATTATCGGTTATTTTATAATCAGGTTTTTCAGATATATCCGTAGGAAAATTCCTGTAAGTTCACTTAGATAATCTTTCTTCCTCATTCAAGTCACTACGGTTTAGATTTCACATTTTCTACATGCAGAATAGTTTGAGGTTACGAAACGTGAATGGTCGGAAATTAAAGCCGGTTTACTCAAAATAGTAGAAATAAAATTGCCCATGAAAAATCGCTCAATCAGCCATTTTGCGGATTAATCGGTATCATTTTTTTATTATTATTGCTAGGTACGTATGCTGTAGCATGAAAACTATGGATGATGGATGGAAGAAAAGATAGGAAAATATATTGGATTCGACTTCTAAAAACACATAAGAAACATACAGGGTGGTGACAAAATTCTTCACAAAATTTATAATTTTGTTTTTTATTGTTTTTTTGAGAAACCCCCAACATATCAATTTTATTTTTTAAAAAGACACTTTCTATCGTCATTTTTTCTTCTGTGGGCTTCGAAACGCATCAATTTTATTTTTTAAAAAGAACCTTTCTAACGTAATTTTTTCTTCTATGGGCTTCTGTTTTTACGCTACGACATCTTCATTAACTTCTTTAAATGGCAACCACATTTTTCCCTCCTTATTTTGATAGCCCTCCACAGCAGTTAATAGTGATATAAAAAATCCCACATAACAATTTTTTTGAGAAAAATGCTCATATAATTGAAAGATTCTAAAATTACATTATGAAAAAATTACCTAACGTAAATGTTCAAATTGTCCACCATTAACCAGTTGGCACTGACCAGCACTTTCCATTTCTAGACGAATCCGACGTTTTAAATCGTCTAAATTGTTTGGTCTGCTAATGTAAACTCGCTCTTTCACATGACTCCATAGAAGGAAATCTAATGGCGTTACGTAAAGTGATCGCGCAGGCCACTCAAACAGTTGTCGCTATTCTTTCTATAGGATCATGTGAAATCGCGGGTTTTCGTTAGTACAGACGATTTCAAGCGTCGGATTAGTTTAATGATAGAAAATATCAGTCTGGAAATTATTAAGAGTGCGATACAAAGTGTTTACATACGTGCTGGGTAATGGTAACTGGTTAAGGGTATATAATTTAAACATTTCAGTTCGGTAATATTTTCATAATGTTAATATTTTCTTTAAATACAAATTTTATTGTTTTATTTTATTAGTTCCTATTTTTTTATATCACCATATAGCTGGTGACAAGGTCTATCAACATAAGAAAAAGATAGAGTTGCCATTACAATAAATTAATGATGACGACATAGCGCAGACACAAAAGCCGATAGAAAAAAATTTACACTAGGTGTCTTGTTAAAAAATAAAATTTACGAGTTTCAAGGCTTTCCCCAAAAACATTATGTAACAAAATTATAAACTTTATCACCACACTGTCTGTATATTATTTCCTAGGACACAATCTAAGCCCACACATTTTATATTACAGTACATAATTACATTATAAATATCTGGATAATTCACCGTTAAAAATTTCAGATCTGTGTTTATTTCTACTTTATTAGATTTTTCGATGTCTTGAACAAATCACGACATTTTGACAGTAGTCTTCGTTGTTACGGTATATATGCCAGTTCTTCTTGTCCAGGCCAGTCGACTTGCAACGCCATTATTTACTATAGAAAAAATATAATTATGTAAAAACTATACAGTTTTGGGCGACTGGTATACTGAGAAAATGATATAAATGGCCGAGTTAGTTTTTAATGGAACTCCTTGTAATTTTTAAGCCAAATCGATTGTGTTACCGTTTCTCTTCATTGTTTTTTTATTCGTGTGTTACCGTTGTGTTCCTAAAAATAAACAACAATAGAACAACGAAATTTAGCCGTTGCTATGCTCCAAAGAGGAGATCGCCAGGTCGACATTGCTAATATGTTACGGACCAAGCGCAGCATAATTTAACTGCCCTTTCGCGTCTTAGAAAAGAAGGTACGACCGCAAGACGGCCTGGAAGTGGATCTTTTCGCATCGCAACACCTCGTGAGGATCGACTTCTGGTAATTAATGCAAGAATGCACTCCTTTTTAACTGTCGACATCTACAGCAAGTGCTCCAGATCCAGAATGCCTCAGGAAATTGAGTCTCCGATCAAACTGTGAGATATCGATTGTTTGCAGTCGGACTTATCTCATACCGCCCCCTACACGACACCGGGTGGAACGATTAAGACGTAGGCTTCAAGAAGCGCACCGTGGGATGATATACTGTTTTCGGACGAGTCCAGATATTATCTCAGCAATGATAGCCGGCGTCAAAGAGTATATTATCGTAGTGCCGGACATCGTACCTTACCTCAGTATACCCAAGCAGTCGTTACCTTTGGCGGTATGGTGGTCTTATGGTATGGGCTGGAATTTCTTTAGGTGGCGAACTGACCTCCATATCTTTAATGGTACACTCACGGGCCAACGTTATGCCCAAGAGATCATTATGGACCATGTGCTGAACCGTCGCAACGCTGTTGGACGGGAATATTATGTCTTTCTTGACGACAACGCAAGGCCGCATCGTGGTCGGGTTGTTTTAGAGATGCTTCGACATGAGGTAATAAACCTTCTTGCTCTTCCTCCGCTATCTCCAGAACTCAACCCCATCGACCATGGATGGGACCTTTTGCAGAGACACCTGGATCATCGTAATCCAAGGTCTACTACTGTGCAACAGCTGAGGGATGTATTGCCGGTACTGTGGCATCAAATTCATAATTGCATGTATAGTATGCCAGCAAAGCGCAGAACAGTTATTACTGGCAGAGGAGGTGCCACGCGGAATTATAATTTAATAAATTTAAGTTAAGTGAAAGGAGACAATAACGATTTTCATTATAATATTGTTAAATTTCTTCTTTAAACGTACCTTTGTTATAATTTTCATGTTCATTACTAAAAAGAAGTTACATTTTGTTGTTCTGGTAGTTTCTTTTTATAATAAATGCAATTGGTGTGTGTCTTACACTGCAATATCTGTATTCATTTTGACAAGTTTATATTATACAAACTTTTCAAACTAAAGTTTACTTTTTAACTATGTTGATAAGGTTTTTATATTGTGTAGCCGCTTTTATATAAATTTAAAATCACTTACCAATATCAATTTGAGTTAACTAATAATAATAATAATAATAATAATAATAATGGGCTAGATGTCAGCACGTTAGGCGTCTACTCTTAAGGCCTGGGGTTCAAATCCCAGCACCTGAACATCGAATTTTTAACGACCGTTCTCCCTCGTAAGGTAATAGTAAATCGGCAAGGTATTCTGTCTAATAAATCTTCTCACGAGTAGAAATGTTTACACTATCTGTGGTTCACTCCACACTAAGCTGTAGGCCCTCTATGTCTGTGGAACTCTAAACGCGTAACACAGATCACTAATAAGTCTCGTAAGAGACAAAATACTCAAAGAAGAAGAATAATGAATATATAATCCATATAACATGTACAGGGTGTTTCAATAAAGCGGGAACCGATGGGTGTGCTTTTTAATATGCAAATTAATTATTATGTAACGTTAGCAACACTATAAGTTGCAGATTTTACAACATTTTTATCCCAAACCAAGTTTATACACAGGGTTATTCACATTGGGGAGTCAGCCAGCAGCCTACATATGTTTTTATGCAACTCGTTTTACAAAGTCACAGCTCGCTTTAATTGTAATTTAAAAATTTATATATTTTCTCATGGGCACCTTAGCTCTCTTTAACTGACAAATGTTTCTTAAAATATTAAATAACAACGAGACAGAAGATATTATTTTAATTTACTATTAATGCGGTAATAACTCATCGACGGTTGCGCGGGTGTATCGTTAACACAAGTTAAAAGCATCAATATTTAAAAAAAATTGTCACTTAAAGGGAAGTAAGTTGCTTACGATTCCTAATATATACAAACTTCAAATTACAATATTAAATTATGACTTGAGCGGTTGTCTACGGTGTGGTGCTCACCACATCACCACGACCATGTCATTAATTTGGTCGGGTGTCAGGTATGAGAGCAAGGATCGGGAACACTGACCTTCCGCTTTGCAGGCCATGTGGTGTAGAGCGTCATCACCATTAAATTATGACTTGTAAAATGGGTTGCATAAGAACATATTTGTAGGAATATCCATGTATAGTTTATAACTAGGGCAACCAACATCTTTCAATTCCCCATCAATGGAAGATTAAAATAATATAAGATTCTGGAGGTCTAAATATAACAGTTCATTATCAAAACCACGTGGTCGCTTAAAATACGATTCAGCGATTATACAAGATGATAGATCTTCCCAACACCCTGTGTAATATCATTTTAGAATTTAAAATGTTATCTTACTGAATATCTAAAGCTGCAAATTAGTACAGTAAAAAAAACATAAAAAATTTACAAATTTTGATCACAATGTACCATTTTGTATTTTTAAAAAGAAACTTAAACCTAAGGTCCAAACATTATTTTTCTAGAGATAATGAGAGCAAAATTTGCAATTTTGTTATTTATTGTTTTTTAGGAAAACCCCGAAACACTTTAATTTAATTTTTTAAAAAGACGCTTCGTAACGCAATTTTTTTCAACCGGCCTTGTTTCTGCCCTGTGACATCATCATTAATATTTTTAAATGGCAACCCCATTCCCTCCTTATTTTGATAGACCTCCTCGCCAGTTAAATGGTGATAACCTTAACAATTGTTTTAAGAAATATATGCATAAAGTAAAAAAATGTAGAATCTATTTTTAATGAAAATAACACACTACATCTGTTTAGATTTACATTTTTTGCGTTTTGAGTTAGTTTCAGCTCTAGCAATTTTTTTTCCAAACAAAGTAGATCCTGGTATGCCCCACCCAAACATTTGGTTCAGCAAGATGGAACTCCTCCCCATTTTGGTGTACAAGTCCGACAGTTTCTTGACGATATATTCCCCGGTATATGGTTAGAACGTGAGGGCGGTTTGGGGGGCCTTCGTGATCACGTGACTTAACGCCGCTAGATTCATTTCCATGGGGTTACGTGAAATAGCGGGCTTATATTAGCATGCCTAACAATTTAGACGATTTAAGTGTCGGAAATGATTAAACTTGCGATATATACATATATAAAGATATAAAGTGTTTACACACGTGCTGGTCAATACCAATTGGTTAATGGTGGACAATTTGAACATTTCCGTTAAGTATTTTTTTTCATAACGTCCTTATTTTCATTAAAAATGAATTCTGCATTTTTTTAACTTTATATGTAGAGTGCTGGGGTGGCTCAGTGGTAAGATAGCCAAGCTTTGGATGTAATAGTTGGAACGCTCCCCGGTTCGAATCACTCCAGGGGTCGGAAATTTGTCTAATTCCCTGGGCGATCGGTACTAGGATCTGGGTTTCCATTTGCCATTGGGGAGCAAATTAATGGCACTCCTCGTGTTACTGTCGCATTAGAGGAGTAACAAGACCCTAAACAAAAACATCCACACACTAGGCAAGTCAAGCACGGTTTCGCACCAACACGGTAAGCCGTAGAGTCGGGCTCTGTTGTGCATAGCACAAACTAGCTTAGCTTTGCTTCACACCGCTTCGACAATGCGCAAGCGGTAGAAACGAGGATCACGATTATGATGATGATGTGTATTTATCCCAAAAATTGTCATGTGGGGTACTCATATTTTTATATTACCATTTAAGGAGGTGGTGGGGTGGTAAAGGGAAGGTGAGGAGGCCTATCAAAATAAGCGGATGCCATTAAAAAAAAAATAATGATGTCGTAGGGCAGAAACAGAAGTCGACAGGAAAAAAGGCTATGAAAGGTCTTTTTAAAATATAAAACTGCCGTGTTTCGGGGTTTTCCCAAAAACTATTAAATAATAAAATTATTTTTTGTGCGGAACTTTATCACATGCTGTATATATTTTATTATAGTCTACAAAATTTTACAGTTACCCGCTTTAAAAAGGTAATTGTAGAACAAACATTTACAAGCCACTTGTAACTTGGCTTAAAGCACCGGCTGCATTCAGGTAAATTTACATATTGCATTGAGGCTGAGGTTACCTAGGGGTTGTGACTCAAGCAAGAAGCTTAAATTCTCTGTTTTTAATTCATTATATAAGATTACCCTGCTTAGTTGAATTTTTCTTGTTTATGTTAAACCTAGTAAACTATGTATCAGAATTAGCTTGCATGAGTAAACAGTTATTTTTCAGAAATTAGATTAGATCGTTCCCTTTCTGTCTACCTTAATGGCATAATTTTTAAACTTAATATGTACACAGCGCAAAGCAGTTGCTGATGAATTTCTGTGCGAAGTAGATATTTATTTATACTTTATTTTAAAATGTGGACACCGTGGACTGATAAGGAACATTTACTTCAGGGAAGAATATATCAAATGTATCGAGAAAGCTGCTTGGTTACAGTTAAATCAAAAATTGAATGAAGATTATACTGCAATAAGGTGTTCTGAAAGTACATTGCTAGCAATTATTAAACGTATGGGATTTAAACATAAAACTATAAACACACGTCAAGTTATTATGGAATCAAACAGATTACAAGACAGTATGTCCAAAACACATTACCAAGAAAATAGAAATACATGTTACTTAGGCGAAACTTGGTACGACTCTCACGATAGTGTACAGAAAAGTTGGACAGACAATTCCAGTCAGTGTAAAATAGATACGCCAGAAAATACAATATTTTATGTTTTATATAATTATAATTCTATGGCGTAACTTTATTATTATTAAAAAGTGTAAATAAATATTTACACCTAAATAAAAAGCATATTTGAAAATGCTGAACTTTCAAATGTTATTTTACCTGCATGTACAACTTCGTTAAATTTTAACCAGGGATTACCAGGCACCCTTCAGTGAGGCAATAACGATACAACTTGAAGGAAATTATACCGGAATATTTTTAACATAAATATTCAAAAAAACATAGTACGTAACATGCACCCTCTTATAAGCTGTCACTTATTTAGACAAAACTATGCCATCACATATATTTTTACAAGTATTAGTGCCAAAGCTGCTCACAAAAAATCATTTCAGTGTAACTATTTTCACAGGTTGTAACTCCGGAGCACAGCATTTCAGGGTACAGTTTATATTAAGTTTTGTTACTAGTTTCATGTGTGGAATTTTTTCCAAAGTATGGCCAAGCAGGTTCCTAACATCCTGTATTCAGTTTCAATGTCCTTACCCGCATCCTATCTACGCATGCGTAGCAGTAATTAATACCTATTAGGGGAAGAACAATGATTCTAGTTCGGAACCAACTTAATAAGCCCAACGTCAATGATGTTAATTGCCAAAAGTAGTTTCGCGCTCTAAATATAAATAAAACAAAATATACAAATACTCCTCGAACGATGATGCATCACCCGAAATAAACTTGCAGATTTGCACATACAATTCTGAACTTCAAATATTTGCGCTGCCATTAAAATAAATTACTGATACCTTTAATGCATATTACAAAATAAAAATTAATTTGAGTCTTGGGGTTATCAATTAATTTTTTCTTTTATACACATAAACGATTGTGGTATTTTCATTATTTTTTAACTTACCTTGATAGCCGGTTTCTTGTACTTTTGACTAACAAAACATTGCTGAATATTCCCCATACCTACTGAGTATTCCAACATGAAATTCGAAGTTCATCACAAAGTGAACAAACCGAGATTTATCGTAACGACAATAATTAAATTACCGAAAATAAATACTCGTCTTGTTCGAGCTGTTTAAAGATAGTTTAATGGTGTCACTACCGTTTTTACTTCGAAACTTACGGGGAATTATTACACAGACAATTCTCACTCAAACCAAAGTTGCCGGAATTCGAAAAATAAAAATTAGTATAAAAGATTCGCGCTTTCTTCGATCGTTCGAATAATTGTTATGTCGCGCGTGTGTATTTTTTGCGGCGATGATTTCATGCGCTAGAAGGTTGCGCATAGTAAATGAACTTTGGTGTAATATTTTGTTGCTCCAGGCTAACCAGAAATGTAAATAATCTCGTGTATAAAATCGTTTAACCCGAGAGGACTAACTGTTGAATGAATGAATTAATTAATTAACTTGTGGCAGTAGTCATGAGTTCTCATTACAAGCACACAAATACAGATTAGATGTAACACGCATTTTTAGATCAATTTTGGGCTGTAAAATTTATGTAAATTTAATGATAATTTATTCATCGAATTCCAATTTTGCGTACGTACCGGGTGTTACTGAAGCAAATATTTTAAGAGCATGATCTATGAATCATATAAAGAATAACACTCGTCTAACATTTTTAAATTACCAGATGTTGAATGTAAATTAAATATGCATAACTTAGAAACGTTTCTCAATTTGGAATATAATGAAATTTGATTTAAATTATAATCGCTAGTTTTTCTGCCGCACTTAGGTGCCACAGTCTTACCTGATTCTATCATCAGACCACTCCCCTATGGTTGTCATGCATAATTATGTAACAGAAGTAATTCACCTACGCTAAGTAAGCAAAGAACACACTGGAATCTATTCGGCATTCAAACAACTCATGTAAGACAAGTTAACAATAGTTATATCTCTGAAGCAGTGGCAGCTCGTGGGTAACAAAATAGGTGAAGTGCTATTACAATAACCCTAATAATAACAAATAGAAAAATATACAGGGTAGTTATTATACATACGGCAAAAAATCAAAGGGTTATTCCCTGGACTATTCTAAGAATATTTTGTCCTTTAATGATTTTTGAAAAACCGCTTTGTTTCGAAGATACAGGACGAAAAATATTTTCGACAATAACAACATTTTATTACCAAAACTTACATGTAAAGTTCCTTAATCTACAAGAACTGTTGAAAATGACTACCTCCAGCTACGATGCAAGAATCCAATCTTCTCCTCATTGACTGCCGAACTCTTTCAAAAACACCAGGGTCGTTTCTTATTGAGTAACACCCAGCAATTATCCGATTTCTTAAATCTTCCACATTTTCCACTGGAGTAGAATAAACTAATGACTTTAGATGGTCCCATAGGAAATAATACAGCGGGTTTAAGTCCGGGGATCGCGCAGTCCATAAGTGAGGTCCACCTCGACCAATTCAGCGATCTCCGTATGTTACTGTTAAAAACTCACGAGCAACCACACTAAAATGCGCTGGTGCACCATCGTGCATAAACCACATTGCATTTCTTGTTGCCAATGGTACATCCTGCAGAAACTCAGGTAGAGTCTGTTCCAAAAAGTTGCGATACACCTCGCCGGTAAGTCTTCCTGGTAGAAATACCGGTCCAATTAGCCAGTCACCCACAATTCCAACCCAAACGTTCAACGAGAACTGATGTTGAAAACGATCTTCAAGTACCTCATGTGGATTTTCTTCAGCCCACACATGGTTATTGTGAAAATTCCGTATTGCATTTCTTGAGAAATTCCCTTCATCGGTAAAACAATCAGCGTCAGTAGTTGAAGGATTTGAACCAATGTGTGCAAAAGCCATTGACAGAATGCAATACGGAGGAAAATCAACAGGAAGAAGTGTCTGAACGCGTTCTATGTGGTATGGGCACAACAAATAGTCCCTAAGAATTTTCCAAACAGTCCCATTACTTACATTCAAAGTATTTGCAATTTTTCGAGTAGAAGTACTTGGATCTTCCTCTATCATGTACAGCACATTCTCTTCTATTTCTACCGTTCTTACTGTCATTGGCCTTCCTGGTCCTCCACTTCGTTTCAATGTGTCTGTTTTATGAAGACGTTGATGAATACTTAGGAAGGTTTTTCTATCAGGAACATTACGGTCAGGAAATCTTTCAATGTACAACCGCCTAGCTTGTAATGAATTGCCATCAGCAAGTCCATAAATGAAATGCATGTCAGTCATCTCGGCGTTCGTATAGCGATTCACGATAGAGGACTTCCCTAACAAAAGTTTAAGTATTAAAGACAGAAAATATACGTCAAACAGCCAAACGTCAATCAGTCTCAACAAATTCGACACATACAAAATGAACAATCACGAGACGTATTCAAATGAAATCCACGTTAAACTGATTTTGTTTTCAATGTCTGCGCTTGCCAGCTGTTAGTGAATAAAACAGCCGTTCTTAGTAATCGGAATGTTGTTAAAAGATAACAACGCATTTTTAAAAACTTTTTATACTCGGTAAGCCCAGTGTAGTACGCCATACTTTTATTATTTTTTTACATTAATAATTTGAAAAATATCAAAATTGGTTTTGTCGAAAATTTTCCTCGCCTTGTATCTTCGAAACAAAGCGGTTTTTCAAAAATCATCAAAGGACAAAATATTCTTAGAATAGTCCAGGGAATAACCCCTTGAATTTTTGCCGGATGTTTAATAAACACCCTGTATAATTCAATGTCAACTTACCTAGTTTTTGTACACCAAGTCTATCCTTCTGTCCTTTAATGCATCAAAATTATTTATTATGTCTTCGTAAAATGATTGATTTTTTGAATTGAAATATTTGCCAAAAAAGAAAGCCTATCTTGAGATATAATCTATTCACGATTGATTTGCCATCCAACAGGCTATGGAAATCTGGGGGAAAGTGTGGTATCATTGAAATTTGTCAATTAATGAAGTTGGGTTATGCTAGTTTTTCTTGATGGAGGTTATGTTTTTTGAAAGCTGGCAATGTTGCCAGTGGAGCTTGTTTGTTCATTTAACGTCCGCCTATTGCTGCTCAATATTGGTTTATAATACTTAGATATAATTATGATTTCATTATA
>JABXWE010040459.1:0-15747 GCA_014611495.1 Limonius californicus | reverse complement strand
TTTTATGCTACGTTGAATAATAATAATTTAAAAAAGTTTGCCATCGCCGGGAATTGAACTCGGATCAACTGCTTGGAAGGCAGGTATGCTGACCATTACACCATTTTGCCGCTTATGTATGTGTTTTGTACAAAAGAAATATAATGTGCACGGACCTTACGGAAACATCCTGTCGATTTTTATATTTAATAAATACATCATCATCTGCGTCCTATATACCTACAAGGTGAAATACTTATTTAATATAAACACTGCATCAACGTAACCTTCATACTCAAATAATTCACAACTATAGTGACGTTTATTTGTAATTTTTAGTTGTCGGTATAGTTGATTGCCTACACAATAGGCGAAATTGACGCGTTTTTTTAAAAGTATACATAGACTATGTATACTAAAAAGAAACATTTCCTGCATATATACATATATTTATAGAGAGAGAGAGAGAGAGAGAGAGAGAGAGAGAGAGAGAGAAAGAAAGATAGAGAAAACAGAGGTCGGCAACCCGCGGCCCACGGGCAGCATGCGGGCGTCTAGGACAGTTTCACGCGACCCACGTAATTTCGTCAAAAACGCAATTAAATGTTTTGAAAGAAAACCTTATCGTCCAATTACGGCCGACGATTGTACCAGTGCAATTCATCACTTTGTAGTGATTCTCAGAAACATTATCTTCATGACTACTAGCCGTCACTGTCAGGCGAACACTCATAATATACTGTATCCCATTTACGGTTTGCTTATTAGCGCAGCTTACATTACATTTTATCGTTCGTTGCTTTATTATTGATTAATTTAAATAAAATAATAATTTACTAACATGTGCAGTAAATTGAAAATATTGCAGGTTTTTGCTTGGAAGACCAATTGTTGGCTGTCACATTCCGATCTGTTCCTCCTACTGGTTTCCCTAATTGCAAAACTAATTGTATAACAGTGAATGGGTGATGTGGTATGCTAGAACCTACCACACCCCCAATAGCTCGCAGGTAATCACTAGATGGGTAACGACTGCCGACATGCCCGCAGCCATGCTCCCCCGGCTCTAATGCCTTTCCCGCAAGAGCGGATTCGAGAGTTTATAAATCGAAAAATATAGAACCTCCGGGCTTAAGTATTAAGATGTTTCATTGCTAACATAACCAAAGTTACCCAAAAGATAACTAAAAGGTAACCTCTTAAAAATATACGATCAACATTAATCAATCAAGTTAACTTGTAGATTAACTATGTTACAAATTAGTTAACCATGGAACAGCCCTAAGTCGCTAAAAGTTTAACCATAAAAAATGTCCAAGAATTAACCTTGAAAGTCATGTTTTGGTTAACCATGGAAGATGTGCGAAAGCTAACCTTGAAGGTAATGTTTTAGTTAACCATAGAAGATGCCCAGAAGCTAACTTTGAAAGTCATCTTTTGGTTAACCATAAAAGATGTTCAGAAGCTAACCTTGAAAGTGATCTTTTAGTTAACTATAAAAAATGTCCAGAAGCTAACCCTGAAAGTCATCTTGGGTACCTCCTCCACATGCTCAAAATCTAACCTTAAAAACATTTTTTTGGGCACTTCGTCGACATACCTAAAAGGTATGCCATGTGGTTAACCGTTATGCCATTTCAAGAAGGTATCTTTAGACTATATATACATGATATCCAAATGATAACCATATTGACGGTAATATGGTGAACTGAGAAACATTACTAAAAGTTAACTGGTTAAAAAAAAACCTTTAAGTGTATTTATAAGCCAACCTTAGGTTCTATCCAAAGGTTGCTATTACGGTTTCATTTAAGATGATCATTTTATTGCTTACAGAATAAGAATATAAAAAATGCATATACAAACAATTACTATTTATTATTAGAGAAGTATTTTAAATACTACAAATTGTGAACTTACGAAACGTAAAAATTTTAACCTTGATATCCAAGACAGTGTTTTTTACAACAACTTATTAAGTCGTTCTGCGGACTTCCGGACTCATACTTTCATACAGGATAAAATGTCTAGTTTTGTGGCACCAGGTGTGATCTTTCTTCCGCACCGCAACTAAAAGTAAATAATATATGTTAGACATACACATCAACTTCATTCTTACACCTTATAGTATTAAATTTACGCTTATATTTACGGCAGGCAAATGTAATTGAAATTATAGAAGTCAAATTAACGAAAGTATGACATACCAGTGGTCATTCGGTTTATGTTCAAGCCCAGCAGGTTGAACTGCTGATGGGCACCGATCCAGCCTAAACTAATAATGACGGTTTTTGTCACAAACGTACACCAGATCCTTCTAATTGCATTCCCAACGTTGGTACCACCAACCGTAATGGAATTGCGAATCCCGTAGTTTACTTATCCTCTTCATAATGCTTAAAGTTAACTCAGTTCTACTCGAAAGCCAGGCAACGTAAGTACCTATAAGTAATCTATAAGCATTCTAGAAGAGTGTTCTTGTGTATTTCCAAATTTTCTTTGCATTAATTTGTGGTTTTATTTGAACAAATGCGACAAGAATTTAGCGGTCACAGAGAAACCAATATTTCATCTAGTATTTCTTAAATTAGCGTGCAATAAAGATTAATTCAAATAATTAAATAATTTGGATAAAGTACAGTCATATTTTTGTTTATAAGTAGAAAATAAAAACAGCTAATTATATAATTATTGTAGATGAATATTTAACACCGCTTTGCTAACATTTGTGTAACGCCAAATGGCGAAAATATTCTGCCCTATCACAAGCAGGCCGTTTGCCATCCTGCGATATGCCCTTAGACATAATGTATATGGCAAGACATAAATAGGTGCATACTTCCTGTATACATATTTGACTTGTTGTTTATTTACGGTCGAAATTCGCATTTTCCCGCCACGAGATATGCTGTTAGTTATAGTTTAGCTATGATTTAAACAGGCCTTAATGGGGCAATAAATACAACCGTTTCAATACACGACAACGATCATAGACGCCGCAATACATTAGAAGCAAAATGGAAGAGCCTAGCGTCATCTATAGGCACCCAGATTCCGAGGAGATATATGGCTGCTGCTGCTTGAATCATTTCATAAATTTGGCTGCTCTCTCGATCTGATATTCCTTGTGGGTAAAGTGCATTGTTTAGTTGCGCATACATTTGTAATACTGTAAATTATATTCCTTGTTCCCGTCCAAAATATTCGCTGTAACTGTACCGCTCATTTAATGGGGTTTATCGCTCGTTGTTCTCGTTCATACCTTGAAATTAAATTATTGCTTACACGTGTAATTAGTACCTATGTATATCACCTACAGCATTTATAACGCCGAATCTACTAATTAGTTTAAATTTATAGCAAATATACATAATCTTTTTATCTACTTGTCCACTACAAATAAATACGTAGGAATTTGTAAATATTAGATTAGAGCAAAATTATGGGTCTCGTAAATGCAGAAATGTAACGACAGGAACATATTCGTTTGGTACAAGGGAAACTTTTATACAGATATTTGCTGTGTTTGGAAATTACTGAGTATTTTTTATTGTAATTCCCTACTGTAAGATGCATAGTGTTACAAATTAAAAATAAAAATTACAATTACGACAAAGAGGTTTAATAAAAATACAGTAAACCCTCGATGTAATGGACTAATTCCGGCGAGGTAGTGTACATAAAACCGAAAATCCGTTCTATAACAAAGTAGCTTTTCCGAATGCGTGATCACGTGCTAATCATTCCCCGAACATTATATACGAGCAGTGACTCTTAAATTTAAATATAATGGACTATACAAGTTGTAAATATGTAATATTTATTTATGTCGGCGAATAAAATGTGTTTACCAATATATTTGGCATATTCACCAAAAATAACAAAAATGGATTAGTATCAAAAAATACCCTGTTAATTTCTTTATAAGCAAATGTTGGTTAGAAGCATTCTAAAACGAATATGGTGTTGATGATGACAGATGGAATATGAACCGGAAATTTTTCCTTTCAAATCCAAAATCCGGCAAATCGCGGTCTGCAATATCACGGGTTTATTATACTATGAGTTAAAACTATTATATAGAAATTGGAGATTTAATAGAAATACAGTAAACCTTGATATAAAGGACTAATTCGGGCGAGCAGGTATCCGTTAAATCCGTTGTATAACAAAGTAGGTTTTTCGAAAGCATGATCACGTGCTAATCAGTCGCCAAACATTTTCTACGGGCAGTAACTCTTGAATTTAAATACAATAGATTATACAAGTTATAAAGTGTAACATTTATCTATGTCGGCGAATACAGTGCGCTTACCAAACTATTTGGCATACTCGTTAAAATGTATCATCATCAACAGTCTTTCTGTCCCACTGCTGGACATCGGCCTCTTCTCTGCCACGAGTTTCTCCTCAGCGCTAAGGTAGAAACAATAAAATGTATTAGTACCAAAAAATACCCTGTCAATTTTTTATAAGCAAATGTTGGTTAGAAGCATTTTAAAAATAATAGGGCGTTAATTTAAAAATGCTTCAGAAGATATATGCACCGTACATTTTGCCCCCTAAATCCGAAATCCGTTAAAACGCAGTCCGCAAAATCAAGGGTTCACTGTACCATGAGTTAAAACCATTATATAAAAATTGGAAATTGGATTAGATATCCGATATCCGGATATCATAGAAGAAATCGAGAAACGGCAGATACTGTGGCATGGCCACGTTGAACGAATGGGAAATGGCTGGATTCCCAGATAAATAAATAAAAAGAAGGAAGGCCCTATATGGGATGGAGAGAGAACATTCATCAGCTGATGGCAAAATGGAACATAAAAGGGAAGAATGAGCGGATAGAGAACCGTTGCAAAGGGCGCCGGAAAAACTAAAAAAGGTCAAGAAATAAGGACACCACTGCGAGGATCTAAAATGTGTATTATATTATCCCAACTATTTCTACAGGAGTCTAGATATTTACAAAAAAAAAAGAAGAAATTATCCTGTAGATAGAGAAACTGTAACAAGGAATCCTATTACAAATCACTTTCAAAAATAGTTATACAATGAATGGGCCTTGACTAATTCTAGCGACCTTCACTTCCCCGAATAAAATCCACCCAGTTGTCTAATTAAGGAAATCGGGAGTTAATCTGTGGTTAAGATGGTTCGCATTTAATACATAGGATACATATTGCTGTGTTATATGAACCTTCATTTAGATAATCTAATAGAAAATTAATTTAGTTAGATAACTTAAAGCTATTTCATGCTTTTAACCTGAAAAAAAGTTGTTAAAAACCAAGTAAAAGTCATGTTCAATTAGTGTTTGTCCGTTGGGTTTGTTTGGGTTGAATTGGTGTATAGCCTTTGAATTTTCTGTTTCGCTTTGCTTGTTCGTAGTCCTAATAATTATATAAAGGTATAAGAGGTATTTATCAAACTTTGCTGTGAGTTTTCCACATGGAAAACAATAAAATATGAGATGTGTGTATTGTGTTCGACAACTGTCAACTAACAGATAATTTTGGAGGACAGTTGACCTTGTAATTGAGAGTAATATTTGGATATAGGTGTGAAGAACATTTTAATATGATTTTGATAATCAGTAATTGTAATATTATTCATTTAAAGTGATTTATGTTTAAAATGAATATGAATTTTCTTAAAAAAAATCATTTATCGGCCGGTTGAGGTGACAAAACATTCCTTTTTAAGAAAAAAATATAATTTCAGTTTTGATGTAAAAGATATTTTCAAAAAGTTATTTAAATATTTAAAATTTGGTTAATTTGTGTTAATTTTAATCTGCTTTCCCATTGGTTGAGGAAGGCACATGCAAAATATACTTAGTTTTGTTTGTATTGATGATGTTGTCATAGTTACTTGTTTAAAAAAAGAAAAAACAACGGGCAATGAAAATCCCAACCTGAACAGGCGTACGCTATTTGGGATAGAAACGTTTAGGTAAATATCACATCTTCTAAATTTACTTTTAACAAAATATCGTTTACCTACTGCTATTTCAGAGTCCGTGCATTTGCTTTTAGTAGATTGAGCTTACGTGGAACCACTTCAGCATTCTAAACATTCCAGAAATCTTGCACATAGATAATTTGGGCGTTTTTCATTCTGTTGAGAAATACTTGCTGGGAAATTATCATGTATCATTTTTTTGCCACAGTTGAGGAAGGAAAAATTGAGAAACTAATATTCTTTTTTACTTCGAAATTTAATTCTGCATATTGTTACTTCCTGTCGACATTCTTCTAGGAAAAGGGAAGATTGCTGGATTATGCACAAAGGGAAGTACGAGGGCAGTTCCAAATATTTTCAGTCTAACTAGGTAAGAAAAGCAACCGAGTAACAGAAGGTATTTTATTTGTAATGTAATCTCCATTCCCACTTGCACTATTCTCCTAAACTGCACGACATTTCAAGAATTAAAATGATCGTTCGTGGTACTAAAATATACTTCCATTTCGAAATTGTCCAGAAATCTTTATCTGTTATCTGTTTATATTTTACATAATTAATATTCTCTATATGTTGGTCCAGGACTATGGGATGAGCGACTGGCTACATTAATTTTTTGCGGAAGCTGCATCTTTGAATTGCACGAAGAGGCGTTGTCATGACGCAACAACACTTTGGCAGCTAACTTACAGCGCCCTTTTCCCTTACTTTTTTCGCAATTTATATGTCAATTTGGCATAATATTTACCAGTAGTTATTGTTTTTACTACCACCTAATGATTTAAGAGAATTTAGCAGAAACCCAAAACGTTGACACTATTATTTTGTCCGTAGATCAATGAGACAAACTTTGGGTACAAAATGGGTTAAACCATCTCTCAGCCTTTTATTACATCACTAAATTGTAACAATACCTCTGGAGGCCTTTACGAAATATAATATTTTTTAAATCTACATATTATGGAAACTTGCCATTTCTACAGTTACACAAGCAAAGACAATGTATATTATATCTTGGTCTTAGTAGGCTTTAAAACGTTTTAGCTACAAACCCTTTATTTAAAAAAGTTCTTGTAATGTTTCACAAATTACCAAATTATTGCTAAACATTTTGCAAATAGGTATGAGGCATTAAGTTTATCTGTATACGAAAATGAATTGTTGCTGATTTATAACTGTTATTTATGGTGTAGTTAGGACAAATACGAATGTATTCTACCTGTTTTATGACAGCCAACGGATGCCTCGTATGAGTTTTGTAATACTGTATATAAGTAATATGGGATCTGGCTTTCTACTGCCCAACGGAATACAAGAATAGATATTCCAACCACTTGTTGTTACCAAGAAAGATATACGTAGGAGGTAAACACCATCCAATTTATGTATTTCAACGTTCTATATTACTAATTTCTCCTTTGAATGAAATTTCTAATAGCTTGATTATAAGAAGAAGTTCATTGTTGACAGCCTTCTCTTGGCCAAAAAGTAATGTATATACCCAACTAATGTACCTATATGGTACCATTCCTTACGAGAAGTCTCTTGTTGGGTGAATTGATGCGGTAGCATTTTTTCTCAATCATATTGCCACAAAAATGTTATTTTAAGCGATTAACCTCTTGGAAGCACAATTCATATAATTTGCTTACCGAATACTTCAATACACAATTGGTCGAACCAGTCAGTTGCAACCGAATATTGAATAGTTTGGTTTTTGATCCTATTATGTTATTCATTAATGTTAATTAGTTACAAATCTAAAATACGCCTTGCCAACACTTTGTGTTGTTCCCTTTCTTTCTATGTATACCTACATCTCGAAGCAGGACTTTTAGGCGCCGCCGATTTGGCGCCGCCGATTAGGCGCCGCCGTTTAGGCGCCGGCCACTTAGGCGCCGACCGTTTAGGCGCCGGCCATTTAGGCGCCGATTTTTTAATATTGCTTATTTATAAACATTTCGGTATAACTAAATTAAGAAGTATGAGAAAATATAATAGGTACAGTTGTTTTAAAAGAGCAATTTTAACATATTCTAGTTTTAGGTACAATAATGCAATGCAATAATGTTTTTCTAAAAACGCAAAATTGATTGCCAAGTATATTGGCAGGTATATTGGGTAGGTTAGGTCAGGTTAGCTTAGGTTAGGTTAGGTTAGTATAGACGCACTAAAATAGAATATTTAAGAGGAATATCCCATAATTTTTTAATAGAATAGGTATTATTTTTTAAATGATTCATTTGTTTTATTTTGTATTTTGTTTCTGGAAATAAATAGAGTAATTATTTTTACAACTGTTTGTTTCATTTGCTATAGCTTTAAGGTTGTAGGTAATAAAAAATTATTTATCGGCTGGCGCCTAAATGGCCGGCGCCTAAAGGGTCGGCGCCTAAGTGGCCGGCGCCTAAACGGCGGCGCCTAATCGGCGGCGCCTAAAAGTCACGTACCGCCTACATCTAACAACATAAAAGCCCATATGAGTCTTTCTTAATATAACCTATAGCTTCATTTTTACTATATCATGTAGAATCGAATTTAAAATATCGATTCGAAAATTCTAATTCTGGGTTTTATAGAATCATACAGTGAGTCCACAAAACATGTATGACATTTAGGCAAATAATTACAGTTGAATAAGGAGGTGTCAAATCTTTACCTTCAGAATTGTCTTGAAATCTTCTACCCCTAAATTGCCTCTTTAGATTTTTAAATAAGTAAAATTCGCTAGGGACTAAATCAGGACTGCAGTGTGGATGACTGACCTCGGAAAAGCCACATTTACGAATAACGACAACTGAATTTTGGACTTGGGGCTAGAAGTTATCATGAAGCAGTCACACCCTACCCATAGCTAACGACGACGTTTCTTCTTAAAATTTTCAAGCAGAGTTCTTGTAAATTTGGCGTAATATTCAGTAGTGAATACGGCTTTTGGAAGCAATTCATCAACCAAATGAATACCTTCGGCATCACCAAAAAAAAGTCTATAGTTTTGGTTGAAGATGGTTGAAAATTTTTGGTTGGTTTGATGACCTCAATAAACGCGATAAACAAACCTTTCATCAGCAGTTACAATGCAACACATTAGTATGTCGTTTCTTTAAGATCTTTACATCATCTTTTGTAATTACTTCTGCTGGTCTTTCCGACATGTCATAGTATTCTTCCTCAGTCTCAGCTGGTTAAAATTTGGCCGTTAAAAACTCTCCATTCAATGAAGTTTCTAAGTGCTTGGTTATGAGAGGAATTTCAAAGTTGGTAACCCTCCTTATCCCCAAAAGTAATGAATATAGCCAACTAATATACCTATACGGAAGCTACCAGTACTTTCAAGAAGTCCTTTGTTGGGTGAATTGAGGCGGTCGCATTCTTTCTCATTCATATTGCTGCAAAAATTTTATTTTAAGCGATTAACCGCTTAGAAGCAGAAATCATACCAGTCTCATACCAAATATTCAACGCACAATTAGTTAAACCGATTAGTTGCAACCGAATATTGAATAGTTCCGTTTCTGAATCCTATTGTTCTATTCATCCAATGATAATTAGTTCTATAGTACGCCATGCAAACACTTTCTGCTGATCCCTTCCTTTTTACTTATACCTGCATCTACCTACATTAAACTTTTAACTAGGTATATTATATAGTACAGTGTAGCTAAGTACATCATTCAAAAACGTCCATGTCTATTATTAATACTTATGTACCAAGTGTCACCTAACAACATGAAAGCGAACATACGAGCCATTTTTACTTTATCCTATACAACTCGATTGCAAGAATCGAATTTAGAATATCAATTCTAAAATTCTAATTCTGGGTTTTATAGAATCAAAGAGTGAGTTCAACAAAGATGTATAACATTTAAGCGAATAGTTACAGTTAAATAAAGGTTAATCAAATCTTTACCTCCAGATATCTGTTTACACTTCTCCTAAAGCGATTCCGACAATCTGATAGCTTTAAAGATTTCTTTTGCTTGGAACATATTATACCAGATACTGCTTCCACTTCATAATTGTCTTGAAATGTTCTACCACTAAATTACCTCTTTAGATTTTTTTAAATAAGTGAAATTAGCTAGGGGCTAAATCAGGGATGTAATGTGGATGGCTGACCTCGGAAAAGCCACATTTACGAATAATGGCATCTGAATTTTGGACTTAGGGTGAGAAAACTTGTCAGGAAGCAGTTAGGCTCTAGCCCTTAACTGGCGGAGACATTGCTTCTTAAATTTTTCAAGCAATTTCCATGTAACATCGGTGTAATATTCAGTTGTGAATACGACTTTGGATGCAATTAATCAACCAAAGTAAATATCTTTGACAGGAATTCTTCATGGTTGCTGTTAAACGAATTTTTGGTTGTTTTGAGGACCTTATTGAAAACTCAACCTTTCATTATCAGTTACAATGTACTTAACACATTAGTATATCGTTGTTGCTGTTCAGTAAACCAAAATCTGTTATTAAACAAAAGAAAGGTTTTTTCAGTACCCACGGTGAAAACACTATTGCTAGCTAAAAGTGATGATGCATTCAACTGTAGTAGGAAAATTACAATTGGTACATTTGCATTTGTAATTACTTCTGCCAGTGTTTCTTACATGTCATAGATGTTCTTCTTCAACCTCAGCTGTCCAAAATTCGACATGTGTGAGAAGATTATGTTTTTTAGATATCTTGGACTCGTTCTTTAATACCATCTGGAGCAGTGCTTTCTACCATCAAAAATTTCCTGATTACCCTCTGTTAAAATCGCTCGGCTACCATTTGTCGCACACACTTGCTTCAAGAAAAATTTATAATTTTTATACGAATAACTACAACGAAATCAAAAGTTCCTTCTTGTGGCAGTAGAAGTTAGCAATTGAAGGTTTGAAAGTAATACCTTACCATTTCGGGAAAGAGGTAAAGGTGGAAAGATTTGCTACTCCCCCGTAGAAGTCCAGAAGGAAAAAAACGGGAATGGTTATACGAAAAAGGTCAGTTTATATAAACAAGTCACATAAGTTTTCAAACTGCCGTCAAAGTTGGGCTTTACCCCGCCAGCAGCTTCAGCTCACATGTACTTGAGGGGTCCTGTCCCGGCCGAGCTCCTCCCGAGCGGCCGCCTGGCTGGCTTGACTGAATTATGGCACATACAATTTATGAACATTTGTAATCCTATTCAAGGTTTTATGCAGATATTACTCACTCAAGCAGGGAATATGAGTTTATCAAGCTTTCAGACGTAAATCATTGCCCCTCCCGAGTTTATCTGTAAATTGCACTTTCCAGCGTCGAATAGAGGATAGATACGGGTGGGTGGGGGCCGACCCGTCGCACAAATCATCGCGAATTTGAGAATGGAACGAAATACAACTCACTAATGCCTATCTCGGCTCGCCTGCCAGACGTACGCGTCTGTTCCAGCGAGCAAAAACCATAAGTTATAAGTTATCCTGCAAGGTGCTGCTGAAAGAGATACAGCACCAACGCTCCGTAATTTCTATATTTGTTATTTACGAACTTCCAGATAACTTCTTGATTTTTTTCATTTCGCCTGCCATGTATCACAAGGTGACAACGATAAAGAGTCCCCTGTGAAAACCGAAACGATGACGAGAGGAAAAACAGGGAGCTATTAATTTTATCGATAACATTCTGCGCGTCAGCTATGAAATTCATACGTGCGTATTTATATAATTTGTTTCGGTATACAAAACATCCCTCTCGCTACCCTTCTACCAATTCTTACTTGCAAGAACTGAAGAATGATTAAAACAGGGGCGTAATGTGCAATGGCGGCTTCTAGAGAAAGAGTAAGAGGGTCTTCTTCTTAAGTGGTTGCTTTATATTTCCAACTACAATAAATACTCATTACTTTCTAAACACCTCCACAAGTAAACATACTATCTATACGTTATTATGAGCCAGGGACATGCATATAACCAACTGCATACCTAACCTCAACTTGTTCGATAAAACATTGTCATTTTTACTTCTCCCACGAACTATCAAACCGTTACCATATTTAGACAAGTATCTTAAAATTAGCTAAACTAAACATCAAAACTACATTATTATCACACAGCTTCTAGATATTCTATTTTATTCAATTCGTAGATAACATATCCAAGGTTTTAGTAATAAAAAATTATTGAAAAAATGATAAGAACTTTCGATGAAGAAATTGTCAAAGTTATTCAAAAATAGGTTAAAATCAATTTAGGTTTATGACATATTTAGGCTCTATTCATTACCTGATTACTAACTACAATCCTATAAGAAGATAACGACAAAACTTTATCTTCTAAGTTATCACAACTTAACTGCGCTATCGTTTCTCTAATAGGAAAACGAATCAACGAAATATCATTATTTTTAGTAAAATAAAGAAAGAAATATCATGGATAACACACAGTTTTGGAGAAGTTATGCGGCCATTTAATAAAATTCTTTCGGTTTTAATAAGTTAGAACATCAGGAAAAATTCCCATATTAAAACATGAGTACGCTTACGTTTCGCTAAAAATTTTTAGCTTCTTCAGAGACTGGAATATTACAAAAAATGAGATCAATAAATTAACGAGCGTATATAACTTACCAAAAATAGCATTTGAAGTTGAACATATTAAAAATTATTAAACCAAAGCATGGTAATTAGTGTCAATAAATAAACCATAACAACAAGCTAAGATTTTAAAACTGAAAGAATTTTATTAAATGGCCGCATAACTTCTCCAAAACTGTGTTTTATTATTAATCCGGCCAAGAAGTTTCTTTCGATAACATGGATAACCTACAAAAAAGGGTGTACTACATTATCAATTCCTGAACCAGTTTAGGATTCCCTGCGCTGTATTAGTTTTTACAATAACATACAATTTAAATTTTAATAAAAATGGTTAATGTTGTGTTAACTAGGAAAATGATGCTAGGTGTCCTTAAACCATAACTTTAAATAGTTCTGTAATGAAGAACTTATTGTCGGTACAATTACATAACGTTAGTCAAACTATATGTTAAAGGTATAATTACATCTACTAGATGTTTATTTTGGTAAAAAGTGCAGTATGGGCGGGGCTTTGCCAACGTGGTTGCTTAAAGTAGAATCTCATAGTCGAACCAACAATGTTTGCTATTTTCTAAATCCAGTGGAACTAGATTCAGAATTCTAATGTTTATTCATTATAAGATCATACATTTTGTTGATTAAATACTAACTATGACTTGTATGGCTTTTGACCTCTTCAACCCTAAATCTCCTTGCTGCCTGTGACTTTGTTAGTACTGGATCTGATTAGTGGTGGTTGAGGTTGGTTAGGTTCTTCGTTTCTGGTATGTTTTGCCTGGTGTTCACGGCTTGTGGATTTGTGTAGCAGACTTCCTGAAATTTGAAAATCGGATTTTCGTGAACTGTATATGTTACCTCATTATTAATGCAGTATCTTCCATTAGGCGTATGAGGTTATCTGGGAAGTCAAGGTAGAAGCAGGAAAGGAGAGCGGTCGGAGGGTGTTTGAACTTCCTACAGAGTTTTCTGGGTAGCGGTTCGCTAGGATAAGGTTTCGGTTTGGAGGTGTGTGGGTCTAGTTTAGAAGGTTTCTAGAACAATAGGATTGCTGTGGTTAAAGGTCCATAAAATAAACTTATGAAGTTCGAAGAGATTGGCTGATTGGAATGGTTTGGGTGTCGTTGTGGTCCTGGATGTCCTCTGGAAAAACAGAAAATACGATAGAGGGTTTACGTTTCGCAAAAATCGATTTGCTTCATAAGACGGTTTGGAATGTTGTACTTCAGAAGTAACAACCTTGAAAGCGACCGTGGATACGCCGGATAACGTCATTTAAAAACTATCCAGTATATTTTTAAATATTTAGTTCATTCAAGTAGTAATTTGCTTATATTAATGGTTTTAGACTGTTTTGGATGTAGATTATAACCTTAAATAGGATATCGCTAGAAGTTAGGACCAGCAGGTCATAATTCCATCTTTAAATGGGACGAAAACAATTATTTAAAATAATTTGTCTTAATAATACAAGACTCGGGAAGCAACAGCTATGAGGAAATGAAGAGAAAGGCCTTAGATAGGGGAAAATGGAAAGCTGCGACAAACCAACCCCAGGACTGACGACCATTGAGGAGGAGAGATACCTCTTAATAATGGTATGGTGGGCGACGAAAATGGGCTAACAGAGACAGCATTTATTCGAAATGGGCAACCTAAATAGAATTATATCAAAATGTTATAACAGACTGGCGACTTACTGTAAGCACTGCAAAGGGAATTTAGTGAAACAGCTGAAGGTATGCATTAACTGCATGTATTATTGTAAATCTTTCTTCTTAAATTTGTATAGCTTAGAGACTTAAACAAATGCAGGAAAGGTCATTTGATATTAAAAAATCTGTAGTAGATCACACCTTTAAGAACTTCCTTCTAACGTTACTAATATCAAGCAAAATAAACTGATTAAGAAATATCTAGGATGATCTTTCCCCACTCAAATAATGGATTTACTTATATATCTCTAAAACATTCTAAGCACACGAGACCAGGGTGATAACGATTACTAAACAGTCTGCTTCCTCCAGTTACTTAAATACATGCAGTATGTTTCACTATGCTATGATGTAGTGTGGAAAAATATATGAAAACGAATGTGCGTACCGTCAATAGGCCATGCTTGGATAGACATTACAAAATGTAAAATGATCTGTAAAAGATCTAAATTGTTTCTTTGATCATCTTTTAAATTATCTTCAAGGTGTGTATCTTGGATCTAGATCATGTAAAAATGTGTTTGGATCTGTATCTACGAGGTGTGTTCACTTGAAACCCATCTTTGCTTTAACAATTTTATTACAAATAATTACCGTTACAGGTAAGGCACCTATCCGAATGTTTTACTAACTGACTTATGTCCTGCTCATAGGATTCTTGTGGCTGCTGATTGAAGAAGTCTTCCACAGCTATCTTGTACTTCTGCGTTAGACTCAAAATGCCGACCTTTTAACGCCTTTTCAGCGGTCCAAAAATATGGAATTCGTAAGGCGATAGGTCCAACCTATGGGTTGGATGCTCTAAAACCCTCTATTTTTTTCGTGGAAGATTTTCTTTTACCAAATTAGCAACATGAGGCCTAGCATTGTCGTACAGCAAAATGACCCCACGCGTAAGTTTTCTGAACGTTTCCGTCTTATTGCTTGATGGAACTGGTTCAAAGCTTCAGTGTACAGATTTGCATTGACTTTTACTCCAGGTTCCTTAAACTCTATCTACAAGGGTCCTTCATGGTCGAAAAAAAATAATAACATATCCTTGCCTGTAGACGGTTGTGCTTTAAACTTCTTCGGTGGTGGTGAACTTGAATGTTTCCACTACATCGACGATAACTTACTGGATGGCTCGTAGTAATGGCACCAAGTTTCATCACCAGCAATGGTTGATAGGTGGTAGCTCAGTTACTCGAGCGCTCGCTTTCTGAGTAAGACATCGATTCTTGTTTGGGGTCGAAACCTAAGCAGTACCATGCTGATTTATAAAAAACTTGTCTGCAACACCACACACAATTTCCCAATCCGGCTTGCAACCGTGGGATCTTAATGCTAAAAGCCTTTTCTGGAGTTTCTGTCGTTCGGATTGGACGTTAAACTGTAGGAGGAACACGTGGCAGAGAAGAGGCCGATGCCCAGCAGAGGGACGAAAAGATATCATCAGGTTGATGTCCAAATCATAATGCGGAATTTCAGTAAATAAATGAAACAGCTTGTCTGCCCCACGAAATATATATTTCTCAAATTAAATAA
>JABXWE010040457.1:0-14865 GCA_014611495.1 Limonius californicus | reverse complement strand
CTCCACATCTTGCTCCTTCCGTTTCTTTCACACTTGACCAAAATAGCCAGTATCCCTTATGTATTCGTTTCATACAATTTCCTGTCTTTTTGGTTTCTGTAATTCCTAGGACTCTTATTTGATGTTTTATCATTTCTTCCACTAATTCTTCTCCTTTCCCTGTGATACTCCTCACATTCCATGTTCGTATTTTCATCTTTTCGCATTGTTCTTCTTCTTCCTTTAACCTTTCCTTTTCTTTCTCTTTTCTCTTACGTTTCTGCTTTGCGTTTTGTTATATATATTAGGTTGTTTATCGTCGTCCGTAATTTCTATTGTAGGAAAACAAAACAAAGTTATTTTTAAATATTTCAAAACAACTGAGACATATGTAGGTTTGCCCTGTAAATATGAATAAATTGAATATTATATTATCGCGGCTGACGATATGG
This sequence comes from Limonius californicus, assembly GCA_014611495.1. Lineage (NCBI taxonomy): Eukaryota > Metazoa > Arthropoda > Insecta > Coleoptera > Elateridae > Limonius > Limonius californicus. The sequence goes on along the minus strand of JABXWE010040457.1, from coordinate 14,434 downwards.
CATGAGGAAGCTGAAGTAAGAGGAGTTCACTTCTTCGAAGGAAGCGTAAACAGTATATAAACATTTTGACATAGTTCAATCAATCAAACCCAATACATATTACTGTAATTATCACTTTTGCATTATTTCATGCCATAATTTAGCGATAAATGAATAATATTAATGTTTTTTAAGCTTAATTTACTTAAATTTCTTGCATGAATCTAAATTGAAAGAGTCGGCCATCTTCATAGTTTTTTATGTCGTTGGTAGTGGTAGAGCCGACAGATATATTTTTTAACATCAAGGTTTTTGAATTTTCGAATTGGTAATTGCTCTAAGAGTATTTACTATCTGACTACTGGCGCTAAAAAATAGGGCCTAAGGTATTGTTTTTAATACATAAATAGTTTTAATAGTTTTTTTCGACGTGGTTTTTTGTATTTTGTTAAATAGTAAATTTTACACTTTTAGTATTGAAATTATTCCCAAATTTTAAATAGCTATTCTTGTTAAATGCCGTTGGGTATCAAGCAAGGTAAACTTTTTTGTTAACTTTCTATCGGTTACGATTAATTAATTTTTTATTTCTTCTACGCGCAAAACTTGTGAAATGAGATTCTCCATTAATATACCAGATAAAATCGACAACTTCAACTCCACATAGTTTGCATATTTATGATTTCGAGTCGTGCACGGTTTCTCCTTGTCACTATTTTTCAGTTCTGCGTTGCTTTCTGAATATTTTTTCCAAAAAGCAATTAGCAGACTGTGTTGATTGGTTTCAAGGCTTACAAATTTTAATTAACTCCGCGGCTGAAGCATACGGTTCTACCACATTATATTACTCAACCGTGCATACTAAGTGCAGTCAATGAAAAACTCGAGCAATAATTTTCCTGGTTAGTGTTTTGTCGAGACCAGACGGAATTCGCTAAACTTTCCAATCTTGGTCTTAGGTTAAGTGAAAATTTAGTTAATCGCCGCTTTCATATTCGGATGCTAATTTTCATAAAATACATAAACAGAGTTATAAAAAGCGTGGTTTTCCCTTTATAGTATAGTCCCGGCTTTCTTTCATGCGAGTACAGAAATAGAAAGGAATGCTAATCTATAAGGCACATAAATAAATATCCAAGCGTTATATTTAATTTCTGTTCATTTATAATTCTCGTATCCAAGACATGGATTGTTCCTATTGAATGTGAGAACAACTCCGCAAGGTCGTTTGTTAGAACGTTTCGAATCAATTATTCAATGTGTGGGTATTTTAAACGCCGTTATTAGATCACAGTATATGTGAAGTATTTAAAGCGACAATAATTGTGGGCTTGCTTTAAAGTCAAATGTTAAACTTCGCTTCTGTTTTGAAGTTTGTCTCACGGTTATACTTTAATATGAATCTCTGCGTCACTTTTTTCTGGTCACCACAAACAAGACTTATTGGGTTAAATCGAACTTGTACAGGAAGAAAATCGACCTGTACATCGTACAGTTGTATTCCTGTTAGGGTAAACGCACCAGCTTAGTATAACAGCAGCAGACATCACCGCGAGAACATCGGAAAATTGGGATCTTACATCAAATAATAAATATTTACACATTGAATGCGTTTTTAGAAAGTTCGTAAGTGACATTTGTACACAGTATTTGTTAATATTGTGCAGAAATAGTTAACAATTATTGATTTAAATTGAGAAACGTTATTTTCATCACCATTTGAATGTTTAACGATTTAACCTTTGTTTTAAAACTTGGCAGCAAATGCGACATAACAAGTACCCCGGGATCATTTTGACTCCCCATAATATTTGGTAAAATCTTTAAAATACTTATTATGCTTCAATTAATAATATTATATTTTATATATATTTATATGGGACAAAAAAACACAAATAAAAGGAATTTTAATAAATAATGTAAAGTAGAAATTTGCAATAGATGCAAGGCTCTAGAAATCGTAGTCCCAGTTCAGTACAAACTTATGAAAAAATAATTCACTTCTTAATGCGTAACATTTCATAAAGTTTTCTTCTTATTCTTAACTTCTTAATAGGCGTACGGCCATCATCTTTTCTTCTGCCTTCATCTATACGTTCTGTATGTATTAGTCATACTCTCGAATTTAATGTACGTGTGGGATTGAAGTCAAAATTTTGTTTTAAAATCGAAATTTAGTTATCGGAAAAGACATTTTGACTTTCACTCAATATTTCGGTATTAATCGTATAATTTCAAATTATTAATTAATAATTATTTTTCCCGTGTGTAATATTTTGAAGACTGTAGCCGTACAGAAAGTGTAATTCGTTCAGTTCACATCTTTCATCTCGACGCAGCGTGTTTATTATTATTATTATGTTGGCAAATAAGGCGTGGAGCGTAGCCTACCGGATCAGCTAATTTCTAAATTAATTTTCCATAACATTGAAAATGGAAGAAGGCAATAATTTTTTCCAGTTGCCATTGTCAATTCGCCAATATACCTAATCCGCAAAAGATTTAAGTTAGTACTGTAGGCTGTTATTAATATCCTAAATTGTGTTTTTCTAATTTATTTCGTAGGCGACTGCGTGTTTAATGAAGCCCGTCGACTGTGGCCTTTTCCGCCACCCAACGTTGAATATCGAATAAATGCGCCAGTGTTTTGCTTTTAAATCCATTTCAAATTCGCCATAAAATGTCTGCGTTCTCAAACAAACTCGCCATTGTAGTGTTTAGTAAAGAGTAAAATACTGTTACCGTTTGGCCGGAAAAAAATAAAGAAAAACTGTTTTTCTTTGATGTTCTGTTTAGCGGCAATTTCCTCCGTGAAACGTGAAACTAGAGACTTTTTCGAGCTGCTATCTTTAAATAGCACGGCAATTAATCTAAATTTAAGCCAATGTATTTTATTTTACATCAAATTAGGTACTACGATGAAATAATTAATTTTCATCACTATATTGAAAGTGTGTATAGGGCAGCAGTACACCTGAACATGAATAAAGGTTGAGTCAGTCCAGCACTGGTGCTTCCGTTTTAACCACTAAATCACTGCAAACAGTTATCTAACTTCAAATTTAAATAATTTCCTACAAATATACTTTCAGAGGTAGGTTTAATTGTTAATGTAAATATTTTCGTTAAGACAAAGAATATTCTGTGTATAATAAATTAGTTCCTATTGGGAACTGCTAAATTTTTGGCCCTGGGTATTTTAAAAGTAGGAAGTGCAGACAGGAGATAGACAATTGTTATTACTTATGAAGAATGCTTGATAGGTAATTAAGTCGTAGGCTATTGTTTTGCCTGAGTTGACGAAATAACACTTCCCACTGACGTAAATATTACAGGCGGAAGCATATTTCATAATAATCCGGTTAGTATAAATTGTACACAATTAAAAATGGCGACAGTTGTAATAGAAATTGAAATTGACGAATCTAGTTTGTTTATATTGAAACAATATTATGCGTGTTAAAATATAGACAAAAAGCTAGTTCGTCTAAAAATACATTTGTTACTTCCTACGCGTGACAATCCTACGCAATTGATCAAGCATTGCTATTTTCGCCGACTGTTTGATCAGCTCCATGTCGAAGCAATCTTATTCTCATTTTTATTAAATCAATTTAAAAAAGTTAAATGAATTACAAATAAACACCTAATTAGGTATATATGTACCTCGGATGAATGCAAATCTGAAATAACACGCGTAGTCAAGGGAAATATGCACATTTTGTAGTCAGGCGATCTTGGTGGCTTACCCACATTTAAATCCTTACGGACTAGTCGATCATTAACAAACTCTTAGAGGAATCCAGTCGGCTGTTTTTTTAATTTTTTGTGTTTTTGCATTGCTCAATTTTTCCAGAAACTTTTTCCTAATTGTATAACAATATAGCACGATTGTTATTTTGCTCCGAACGAGGTTTAAATTCACAGAACTTTATACGTTTTGTGCTTTTACCTTTTATCTCTATTCATGTTTGTGGCTTTTGTTTTATTGTTCGCTTTGTGTTTGTAACCCGGACAAGTGTGATCCGTTTCAATTTTGCTAACCGAACGGGCGTTAAGTATTTATGCTTCAGTACATAGTAATCCCTTTTTTGTAGTACTGAATAATCAAGCAACACAAAGCCACTTGTCAGAGCTTCAGTTATTACGTTCTTTTCGACCTAAACCAGTAAACATTTTATACAGGGTGTGTCTTAAATGGCAGCACGTTGCGTTATTTTACTTAGAGTACGAATAAACAAAATGTGATGTTCTTTCTCGTTTGTTAGTCTTGGAATCTTTTTCATACTTTAGGAAAACGACATTGTTAATTCCATATGATATAACGCCGTTTTAAAATTTTTTGTATGCTCCACTGCTTATGTTAAATAGATATTGCTTACAATACTGAATTGTTGTTATTCAATAAAAATGTTAAACATTTTTCGTTACTCAGTACAACACGATAGCTCTCGGGTACAAAGTCCGGGCGCAAATATTATTCGTGCGGCATTAATGGCGTCGTGCTCACCACTTTCGAGACAGACGAGTGAAGAATGCGATAAACCTTCTAGAAATATCGCGTATATTGATATGTTTGACCAAAATATGTATTACCTTTGACTGAAAGTTATAATCGTATTAACCGTATTTAATCAGCCATTTATTACATTATGCTACCGCCCTTGATACAAAATGCCGCGATCACGCAATATTCCCATATTAAAATTATGAATTACAAAAATTTTTTTAATGTGTACATTCAAATCTAATTATTTTAGAACAAAATTGTATTTACACTTTTCATCGCTGATTTTCTTATCAACAAATCGCGTGGTACAATGCAACCTCGATATTTCCAACCAATGGGGAGCACAGCGTGTTTGGATCATTCAGTTGTTTGGATTACTGAACTGCTGCGATTACTAAACTGTTGGCATTACTAAACTATTTGTATTACTAAACTAATGGTATTACTAAGCGGTTTGGTATTACTAAACCGTTGATATTAATAAACTGTTGGTATTACTAAACTGTTGGTATTACCAAACTGTTAGTATTACTAAACAGTTTGGTATTACTAAACAGATTGGTATTACGAAACTGTTGGTATAACTAAACTGTTGGTATGTCAATATGTCAATATTTTATTTTCGGAAGTTACCTGTAACAGTTTTTATTTACCATGTTGTTTATTACTGAAATTTATTTTATACACTTTGGGAACCTTTGTTTTTGCTGGGAAATAGTTCTGTAGATATCCCGGGTTGTTTTGGTTTGTGGAAATTGTTACTAAGAGGTTGAAGATAAAATAATAACATTTTTGTTATACAGCCATTAAAAGGTAATTACAGTTACGGGAATGTATTCTTGAAAATGGTAAACGGTAAAACAGGCGTAAACAGTATGAGTAAAATATACAATAATTTTTTTCATCGTACACTACATCTCTAACTGCAGTTTTTAATGTTTCCGACATATCTTCATTTTTTAACTTTTTTCTGGAGCTGTGCACTTTTTTTATTAATTTATTAATTGCTGCAGGATTTTCCTTATGGTGGGTAAACTTATTTTTAATGCATCTGCAACTCGTTCCTGAACCGCTACAACGTAGCGTAATGGGCCAAAATTGTCTTTTTCGCGCGTAAAATAGCACAATCGTGTTTTCAAGAATATATTCCAGTAACTGTAATTACCTTTTAATAACTGTATAACAAAAATGCTATTAACTTATCTTCAACCTCTTAATACCAATTTCCACAAACCAAAACAAATCGGGATATCTACAGAACTATTTCCTAGAATAAAACAAAGGTTCCCAAAGTGTATAAAATAAATTTCAGTAATAAACAACATGGTAAATAAAAACTCTTACAGGTAACTTCCGAAAATAAAATATTGATAATATATAATCCTCCAAAACATTTTAAATACTGCTGGAAACAGATTTAAGTAGTGACGTTTGGCTGCATCAGCGCGACATTCCTCAAGTATCTCTGTTTCTTTCTACTAAACACGTCAGCCGATACAATACGCCACACGTACAGTGTTGGTGTTGTTTCGTTCGCAGATGTCACTACGACATACGTCTTTGTCGGAAATATGAATCTGCAAGCAACTAACAAAGACATAAATGCGTTCAGCTTGTGGTTGCAAATAAAGCGCTAATTCGAAACTGAAAAATGCTCATCGTAAGAACTATACTAAACTGTTGGTATTACTAAACAGCTTGGTATTACTAAACAGATTGGTATTACTAAACCGTTGGTATAACTAATCTGTTGATATTACTAACTGTTGATATTACTAAACTGTTGGTATTACTAAACTGATGGTATTACTAAACTGTTTGATTACTAAACTGTCGGTATTACTAAACTGTCGGTATTACCAAACTGTTTATATTAATAAACTGTTAGTAGTACTAAACTGTTAGTATTCTAAACAGTTTGGTAACTAAACAGATTGGTATTACTAAACCGATTGGTATTACTAAACCGTTGGTATTACTAAACTGTTGGTATTACTAAACTGATGGTATTACTAAACTGATGGTATTACTAAACTGTTTGTATTACTAAGCTGTTTGTATTACTAAGCTGTTTGTATTACTAAGCTGTTTGTATTACTAAGCTGTTGGTACTACTCAACTATGCGTTTTGTAAACTGTTGGTCTTATTGAACTATTCAGATCATTGAACTGCTAGTATCGTTTAACTGTTTATATTAGTCAACTGTTTGGTGTACTAAACTGTTAGCATAATTGAACTGTTTGTATTACTGAACTGTTCGGACTACTGAACTATTCTGGGTATTGATTATATACAGGGTGTATCAGAAATAGGTACTAATATTTAAACCAGTAATGGATTGGCTCAGGTAGAATTCAATAGTACAATTCATTTTTCAAAAATCATAAAGTTTATTTTTTTGAATTAAAAATTAAAATAAAATTTTGTTTGAGAACTGCTGATGATACATAGAAAATGCATTTAAGCTGTAGAAGGTTATTACCAAATTGTAAAGTAAATCCAAAGTGGCAAATACGTAAAAACTTGTCTGGCTTGTGATAACAACAACAGACTGAATAGAAATTACTGATCTACCTAATAGTATTGGTTTGTGGCAGGTAATTTTTTGCGCTTCTATCTTACTCTCCTTTGCATAACATGTCTTTGAACTCAAATTTTTGTTATCCTGCGGTACTCAAACAATTTTGGGTCAAATTTTTCATTATTATTTTCTTATATCTTAAGGGTCCCATAGCCAAAGAAATGTTTGTTCTAGTTTGTATATATTGTAATCTACCATCGGATTTAATATTTGTACCTATTTCTGATACACCCTGTATATGAAACAATCATCATTTTTGATATTTATGTAATATTAATGGTGGCGCCAATATATTTTTTACCTACTTTTAGCGTACTCGGCCGTATTTACATTTTAGAAAACACTAGCCACTAGCCGTATAGGAATATTGGAAAATTTTTATGTCGGGATTAATGAAATAACTACATTGTTTGGATTAAGCGTGGGGTTATGGATTATCTAGGACGTACTACTGTATGCCATTATCCTCTGTATCAGATGCGCTCTGTATTTCATTGTTTCTTCTTTTTATCGTTACACAAGTTTCGTAACTCTAAATGTTTGAAAGATTCTTGTCCTTGAAGTTCTTTGCTCTTTTGAAAGTAGTTCTCGTTTTGGGGTGATGTTTCGGTGGTGAACATCTGCTCTTCGACGGCCATTCTTCCACTTGGCCACCTGCCAGCTGTCAAGCTAAACTCCCTACACGTGCCAGTTCTTTCGGGCGGATTTCATGGCCATATTTTCCTCGGATGCTGCTGGTTGCACACATGTTCCAAAGAAACTCTCAAGCTATGCACCTCCCTCCCAGTTAATGCACCTCAGGTTCGTAACTTCTAATTTTCTGTTTCACCTGCTCGAAAACGAGATGCTGTACACCGAAGAACATTTTTCGTGGCACCTGCTTGTGTTTGTTTTTATGAGAAGTGCGTGAAGGTTAAGGCCGATAGATTCATAGAAAGCCTCTAAAAGTCGGAGACAGGATTTGGCACCATGCGAAGTTTCGAAACCGCAACGCACATCTTATTATATTAAATGTTACCGAATTTGACAGCCGGATTTGGGCTTCTTAACGAACTCTTTCAGTGCAGTAACTTTGGTTCGCGGAAACAGAATTTGCGGTTGCCTCGGATGACCTTCTTTGGAATATTTGCGAAAATCTTGCTGGGAATTGATGTAATAGATGCCTTCGTTGATAGTCTCAAATATTTGACAATTTCCAAGAAAATTACATTGATTTGTTTACAGTCTCGAAATTGCTAGAAATCCTTGAATACTATGAAGATGGGATGATACGGGATAGCAAACCAACAACAAATATGGAAATTTAAATTATTCTGCCTAACTCTATAAACGTTTCTTAGCCTTGTCCTACAAATGACTCCTCATCGCAAGGCTTTTTCTTTGGTATTTTACGGAGAGATTGTGTTATTATAATCCAGTGTTTATTATTCCTGAATCAATTTTTAATGTAAGGGGTATTTCTAAAATAAGTACCTTAAATAGAAAGGTAATCTCATTTTCCTCCTAACGAATATACAGTGTAGTTAAATACTGGCGGCGAAGCAGTTTTTTGTTTTATGATTTTTTTTATGGAGGTGATGATTTTGTAAAGTTACGTTCAAATCCAAGCATTTATTGGTGTAAATAATTATTGAAAATATCATTACATTTTTAAGTAGTGTCTTAAAATTTTTAAAACCTTCATCTTTAAGTAGTATATTAAAAATTTGTCTTACAAATACACCACTTTCTTTGTTTGCCTTGAAACATAGATTTTGATACATATCTATAGCCATAAGCAAGACGATAAAAAAGTTACACCTGTTAGCCATTGAATGGTAGTATATTTAAGACCGGTTACGAAATCGTCATCTAAAACAAATATAAGTATACCAAAAAACAAAAGCAAATTGTAAATAGTTCCGGAGATATAAAAAATAAAAATTGTTTTAGTCCTTAATATTTAAACGCACAGTATTTTACAGACAATTTATTAGATTTAGATACAGTTTATACGTTTATATCACTCATACATTTATGGCACTTATTTTAGAAACACCATGTAGTCTGGTTTCCTGTATTGACCCTTCTATTGTTCTTGAATACCAAAACTAAGTAAAAAATAGGAAAATATTTGCTAAGTACATGTTGCGGCCAAAAATTCACGATACGGAAAATACTTAATACGGTCCTAATATTAATTTTTGCCTGAAGATGGCCATTTTCTGAAACGTGTGGTGGGCAATTAATTTTCTTTGGAATTTGTACATTTCTGATTAATAATATACTAGAGGTTCTAGGTTAGATGTAACAACGATGCTGATGATTATTTTTCATTTTCATTTGACGGAAAATAAAGACAATTAAATATTTTGAAGCCGCGAGGAGAACTATTTCGTATTAGAATCTTAAATAAAAAATTATAAATTATCCTGAGGTTTCCTAATCTTTACAAGGAAAATATCAAAATTTTTCTGTAAAGCAAAAGTAGGAAAATATTTATTGGTCCTACTCTGCTCTTCAGATAATAATTTTAGTACGATATATACAGAGTGATCCTACTAAAATTGTACAACTTTAACATAAAATGTGATTATACATATGCACTGCAATATTTAAAAAAATGGCATACTTTCTATATAGGAGTACCTCCAATTTTGAAAATATTACCATATACATTGTAATATGTTTTCAGACACCGCTGTATATTTTTGTGTATAGTGCGAGTCTAATTTCTACAACTTCAACTGCAAATTTTAAAAGTGTAGAAGAAATATTATCATATACACTGCAATATTTTTTTTAAGCGGCTGTGTCAATTGCAGGGATTTGGCAGGATATTGCAGTTTTATATATTTTCTATTGAATTTATAAAATTTTGACAAATTTCCTCTATACATAAAAACATATATTTAATTTGTGGCAACATTTTTTGTTAAAATTTTGGAATTTCGGGAACACTGTTTATTTAAATATATAGCATTATCTAAAAACTGCTGCAATGTAGATGCCATTTTCTGCTAACGCCTGTATACAAAGAATATATATAAATATTAATATTAATATAGACACTGCAGTACTATATACATAGGGACCTACATCTTAGAAATTATCACCGTAATATAAACTAAGATGTTTACTATTGTTTTTTTTGTATTAGAATGCAAAATTACTTATATTAATTAGTGTTAATATATTGATTATAAAAGTACTCGAGGCTGTGTACAAAATATGTTTACAACGCAATCAAAGTTCCAGCTAAATTAATAATTTTTTTCAATATTGTGTCTTGACTGTAAAGTTTATATGGATCCAGACAAAGCACACACAGCCAGACGTCACTTTGGTATTGTAGGGCCTTAGAACAAAACATATTTATCAGTCAAAAGCGTAACATCTAAATTTTGGTCACAGGTATAATTAAAAGTAAAAGTCAGCTGTGGTCGTTACTAACTCGCGCTGTATATTCCTATTTCCTGCAACGAAGAAAAATACATGAGTGTAGTTTGAGGTATCTGAAATATGCGCAGGACCAAAAAATTGACCGTTACTCATTAGTTACCAAGAAGTATAACAAAGCGGTATCAGTCACTTAACTAAGAAAATTCTGGTTGTTGGAGGAAAATGATCTCAGAAAACGTGCCGGGCATAAACTTTTTGTGGAATACATTTTGAACGCAGCTGGTGGTGTGGTCAACCTCAGCTTTATACAATCAACTCATTAGGCAGTCTAGGGCTATTGAAAGTCGCACCTGCTCGCATTTTACGTCTCCTGCCTTTTAAAGTGCGCATTAAAGCCGCTTGATCTAATGATTTTATGATTTAAAGCTCTATTGGACACAGAACCAGCGCGTGGTCTCTAATTGCACTGGCATAACTTTGACCCAAGGTGTATATTACAGGTGTTGATCTTTTTTAAATTAACATTTAATTTGCTTTGCCTTAGCTAATACATTATTGTGGTTTTTGTCACCATAGGATTGGCTTATTGATAGTGTGAAAAAATTAGCATTGGATATACAAAATAGTTTTTTTTTGGGCTGGTAGTAGCGCAAAGGCCCTAGCTTGTTGCTTTGAAGCTATGCTACCAACGAGTAGGGAAAAGTTTCTCAATTTCCAGGAAGTTTATTGAGTTTGGGTTTAGTTATATACGAGGGCCATTTCCCAAGTTGTTTGGTAATAAATCGGAAACAAACGGAAATCAAGGTTCGAAAAGTCTCCCAATTAAAGCTGCGATAATTTACTTAATAGATTTTCTTATCAACAAATCACATACTACAATACAAACTCGTTAATTCGAGCCAATAGGGACCGCAGGGTGTTTGGACCATTTAACTATTTGGATTACTGCTGAACTATTGGTAGTACTAATGTGATTGTGTTGCTAAACTGTTGGTAATACTAAACTGTTCGTATTACTAAGATATTGATATTACTCATAGAAATAACACTCCTAGAAGGCTAGTATATAAGAGTACATAAGCCGATTTACTCACGAAGAAAGACAGACAACAGATCTATGTGTTAGATAGAAACGCTTACTTTAGGAATTACTGCGCCTGCGTGTTGTATACGAGGGTATGTCGTAATATAGGTACGGGGGTCAACAGAAAAGTTTTGTGTTTCACTTATAAATATTTATTTTTTGTTTCTATAAGCTGTAGATACTTACATATTTTTTCGTTTTAAATTATTTTTAAGTAGATAAATCACTTTATGCTCCAATATATTTTCAAAAAATATTAGTTAAAGACAAATTGTCATAAAACGCGGAGCAACATTCTACGATAATGCCGGACACCACAGCATTATCATCATCAAAATGTAAGGTGCACTACCTATTTTCATAACCAGATTCTTTCAGTATGCTAAAATACTTATTTGGCATATTTGGGATCATCTTTAATTTACTTACTTTTAAAAAATAGAACTCTAGATTGTGAATTTACTTACATTGATAATAATGTTATTTTATAATTGGTCAGGTAAAATAAAACACAAGTATTAATTTTTAAATCCCCAATTTAATTTAAGCAAAGAAAGGGGTGGCCCATTGAGTCGCAGTGCAACCCAGGGAAAAGGGACCATAAAAACCCATGGCAACTTATTTGGTACAAATAAAATAATATACAAATATAATAGACAAAGCAACAATATAAGTCATAAAAGCAAACATGAAATACATTATATGCAAATACAATAAAAAAACAGATAATCATATTTCTAATACTTAGGGCATTTTATTAATATTCTAGTATTTTATATTTAGGTAAAATCATTGTTTAGTATCAAAAGAAAAACATTATTTTACTGATTTTTAAATAAAATTAACTTATGTAAACACAAGTATTAATTTTTAAATCCCCAATTTAATTTAAGTAAAGAAAGGGGTGGCCCATTGAGTCGCAGTGCAACCCAGGGAAAAGGAAATCATTGTTTAGCATCAAAAGTTTAGTTTTGCAAGCCCCATGCCATACTTTTCGTAATACATATATTCTTATTTTATTTCTACAAATACTTAAATTGGGTATAGCATAAAATTAATATTAATTAAAAAAAACTTCCACAACCATAATCAAGAAATTACTACATTGCAAATTATTAAAGCTCTTAGTTTTGCCACCCCTATACCGATCTATTATAATTAACTAACCTTTTATTAGAACATCAGCTTTTCTAAATATTAAAAAAAAATTTTTTTATGGCTTACAAGAATTTGCATAATTTCCAAGTGCAAATAATGACGAAAATTTATAATATAAAATAATGTTAAAAGCATTCACCAGCATCTGTTCTCCAGCCTGTTCAGAAAGCAAGTTTTTTTGTCTTAAATGAGCAACCATGTCTTCCAAAGTTTGCACCTTTTTACATAACAAACGTTTAGCATCCTGGAGTTTTTTCATTTTAATTGCTTGGTTTTTGTAATTTCGCTTCACCAAATCTATAACCCTTTTTGCTCTTCTTTGCGTTTTCACATGTGTTGGGGAAATCTCGTTAATGTATCTTGGTTCCATAAAACGTCCCTTTTTAGGGGTTGATTGTCCATCTAAAAATATCAAAAAACCCTTAATAATATGTAAATATATTAATACAATATTTCTGTTTTACCATCCAAGTCGATAGTGACTGATCTTTCTTCTGCATCTTCATTTATAATTTTGGTGTGTGTATTCTCTGCAATTAAATTAAATTAGGTACTACACACTTTTATCCATTGCTTTTTAACGTCTTCGCGCCAAGGAAAACTAAAATACATAAAAATTTATTTAATTATTAATTATATTTGAAGGGTCCAGTGGTAAAACCACTTTATAATACAAAACTTTATTGCTTAGTTTAACGGCTTCAAAGTGATTCTAACCCAGATATAAATGCACATACTGGTAATACTGATTGAATCTTGGATCTTTAGACAATTAAACAATTGCGAACTAAACAAAAAATGTACTCTCAAACAAGCTTATTTATTAATAAAATTAAACTTACCTGTGCATCATAATATGAGCATTTTTTGGATCGTATTTATAGTTACATAAGAAACAGCGTCTTATGGAAGGCATTTTTCAGAAATATCACCAAAATAAACGAATATAACACAAGAATAAATGCAGAAATAAAAAACACAAGCAACTGAATGAAACAGTAACAACAACAATGGCGCGCTGTGTTACCAAGAAAACAGTGTATTTACGCGAGTACATAACTACGTCATTATGTATATGTCCGCGCAAGCGTATATCATCCAAAACCAATAAGCTTTCTCCCTTTCTCCGTGAGGGGCTTCTCACTCTACTAGCCTTCTAGGAGTGTTATTTCTATGATATTACTAAACCATTGGTAGTATAAAAATGGTGGCGTCACTAAACTAACTGTTAGTATTACTAAACTGTTGGTATTACTAAACTGTTGGTATTAATTACTAAACTGTTGGTATTACTAAACTGTGGGTATTACTAAACTGTTGGTATTACTAAACTGTTTGTCATTGACGTTATAATGAATGGACAGAGCGAACCGTATACTGTATACTGGCTAACAGTGACCCACAGCAAAGAGAGAAATAGTTGTAATCCATGCCGTTAAAGCGCAACAAAGACGGAACGAATTGTACCACGTGACTGTGGGCAGAAACTTACCCGGCGCTCATTGCTTAATATGTGAATATGCCGTATCATTTTAAATCGTAGGGTTTATATTAAAAATTCTGTTATTATTTTTATTTAATACTTCTAAGTAACATAATATAGCGATAAACCGATAACATACAATAATATAAATACCTTAACACAGGACACATGTGGTTACGTATAGGAAACCGCGTAGAGTAGTAAGTCTTACAGATGTTTCTACTTTTTAAATTTTGATCTGCAAATTTGTTTGCATT